>PVHY01005503.1:0-54309 GCA_004024945.1 Uropsilus gracilis
TCAAAACCACAATGAGATACCACCTTACACCAGTAAGAATGGCCCACATTCAAAGAACAAGTAATAACAAGTGCTGGCGAGGATGTGGAGAGAAAGGAACACTCTTACATTGCTGGTGGGAGTGTAAACTGGTCCAACCTCTATGGAAAGGTGTGTGGAGGACCCTCAAATTAATGAAAATGGATCTACCATTTGACCCGGCAACTGCTCTCTTGGGAATCTACCCAAAAGAGACCTCAATGTGGGTACAAAGGGACACCTGTGCCCAAATGTTTACCACAGCACTATTTATAATTGTAAGGACATGGAAGCAACCCAAGTGTCCCAAAACAGAAGACTGGTTGAAAAAAATGTGGTATTTATACACAATGGAATACTACTCATCAATTAAGAATGACAAGTTAGACGACTTCTTGACAGCACGGATGTACTTAGAAGAAATCATACTAGCAGAAACAAGTCAAAAAGAGAAAGACAGAAGTCAAATGGTCTCACTAATATATGGGACATATTGAAGAAAAATAAATAAATAAATAAATAAAAGTCATGAGGAAAAGATAAAACAGGCAGAGCACCAAACTGAAGCACACAACAATGGACAGAAGGTAAAGGGGGAAGGGGGAAGGGGGGGCTAATCCCTGGGATTGCAAAGATGTGAAATTTACATATAAATAAAAAAATAATTAAAATTAAAAAAAAACAAAGTCTAATACGTAAGCAGACATACAATGTCTGGGAGCCAGAACCCCAGATCAGAGACACTTTCAACAAGGGCAAGGTACAGCCCTTTTCCACAGGGGGAGGAAGCCCACAGAAGTATGACAGTGGCCTCACAACAGAGCTGCAAACAAAAACTGAGGTAACCAATCATACCAATCATGTGATGAAGGCCAGTCCCATCAAGGAACTTCTCTACCGACAAACGCTGAGCGGCAGGCTCCCTAAGTCAAAGGCCTGAACCACAATGCAAAGCAGCAGCTAAATGAATCAATAAACAGAATGGAGAGGACAGTCAGCAAGAAGGAACAAGCATGGATTCACACCAAAGGAGCCCAAACTGGCAGCTGGATACAAAATGAGGACTGGAACTCTAAGTAGCACAGCACATGGTACCCAAAAAAACTGATCCTCACCCAGGAAAAGGGCATCACTCCAGAAAAGAAAGAGACCAAAGGGCCAAACAGGAACAAACAGCAATAAGAAAGGAGGTGGAGCAACAGGAGGGGGAGGGAGGGGGATCAACAAACAATCTAAAAATATTAAAATGAATGTTTTTAAAAGGCTCCCTTAGAAACAATCATTTGGAACAAAAATGATAGCTATGCTATGTCTGGGATGGATGAAAATTACTGCAGTAATGTGGGTCTGCTAAGTAGAGAACATGTGAACAACTCCAGGTATTTAAAGGGCTAGTTTTGAAGATGACTTTTGAAACTATATGTGTAAACATACTCAAATACATATTTGAGTATATTTCCAAAAAATACTCAAATTTCTGAGACTATCAAATAATGTATCTTAATTGCCTATATCAGCTCTCTAGTTGCTATAAAGATTTATATAAAGAATCAATCATATCTAAACTAATCATCTATTTTGCATACATTAAAGGGAAATTGTATATTTTAAAGGAAAATATTTAAGTGTCAAAAGGCCATCAATATTTTTAAAATGCCATTAGTGCCAGGCAACATAAACATGAACAGTACGTTCAAATGACACCTTAAATATTTTTAAATAAAGATCTAAATATAAGAGAGTCACCCCTGCACTGATGGATACAGGTTGGAGACCCCCAAGAATGCTGCTAAAAGTATATGTGGCTTTGAAGGCTAACAAATCAATTTCACTCCTTTCAACAAATATTTGTGAGATCCTACTACAAGTCAAGTATCCTACAAAAAGAGCTCAAATTGTAAGAAACTGATATCCAAATAAGGCATCGCAATCATTTGAGAACACAGGTTCCAAGGTAGACAGACCACACAGAGAAAAAGGACACACCATGAGCAGCTTCAGGCATCAGTCAAAGTTTCAGGAAGGAAATGAAGACTATGGAGTTTTTGAAGAAAAGGAAAAAGTTGACAGGGAAATCTTATAAAATGACCTGAGCATGTATGTGGTGTTCTGGAAACTGTTATAGTCTGTTATCATGAAAACAAGATGAACTCCAAGATGAGACAGGAGATTTGGGCTGAGATCAGACCTTGTCAAGTCTAGTGTGTGATATTCCTATCTTCAGCCCAAAACCCCTATACAAAGGCCTCCATGTGGAAAAGAGGCAAATGCTTTGTATCCTGGGTGCGACTTGCATCAATTATTCCTAAAATAATTTCTTGGAAATTACTACCTTGACCAAGTCAATTTAACACTTATAGCCATATTCCTTGAACCAAAAATAAAATTAAGATTACAGAAGCCCTCAGACCCTTTATTTCCCTTTTTTGCTCCTCTTACATGGCTCCACATACACACAAAATCAATTTCCTTGTTAATTTACCTACACAGGTACACATTCTCAGAGACCCTGCCTCCATCTCCTTAGCCCATCTTTCACTACATTACATTCTCTATGCACTGTTTCTAATCCATTCTCATTCTGAATTCACTTCTCTGATACCGAATTTAACAGTAAACATTTAACAGGAATTATGCTATTGATTTCATATCTGGTATTTCTCCAGTTTTCTGTAACAATGTTTCTTTGGGTCTCAGGAAAATCAAGAGATACAAATAAAACAAAATGAAAGCTGGGTTTATATTATATATAAATAACAAGCTCCTCTCCAGCTTCAGTCTATAGATTACTACTCCTTTTTCTTTCATCTTCAACTTCATCTTTTATGGCTGGTTCTCCTCAAATGATCAGCAAGCTCCCACACGCTGAGATGTTTTCAATATCCCACCATCTACACATATCCTTCCCTTGGATGCATCTCTTACTCTTAGTCTCTCTGTCTCTTCAACAAACTTCATAAAACAACAAACAACAAGCTATACTGACTCTCCATTTTCTTCTCATTCATCCTTCTAAGCCATACACTCTGGCCTCTGCACCTACTCCCTTGCATCACCCTCTCCAAGGTGATGCCTATGCCAAGTCCACTGGCACTTTCCTTCACAGGTCTGGGGCAGTTAGTACTGTTGAGTGCTTCCTGCACTGTTTAGTGCAGGAAGCACTGTTACCTTCTTCTTTTCTATCATAAAATTCTGTGTAGGCCTACCCTTTTCTTTCCCCTATGACCCTCCCCCCACTGACTCCTCTTGTGTATTTTACTTAAATACTGACACGGCCTCAGAAGGTCCCCACTATACAAAGTCTCCCAGAAGAGCTCTCAAACCTCCTCTGGTGTTCTCATATGCTTTCTCTGCACCTTTACCATATCCAAAGTCAGATCCATTCACTCTACTGGGCCTGAAACTGAGTCAAAGGCAGGAGCCAGGTCTTGTTCCTCTCTGCAACCTCCCTCCCTCTGCAGACTCCCTTCAGCCTCCCCAAGCTCCTAAGCACATTGTCCAAACAAAGTTGTCCACCAGATGCCTTCTAGAATAAAAAAGAATCAGCAACCAAATGTATACCAAAATACTTACATTTTTAAGACCATGTGTTTAATATTAGGATAATTCTGCTTTCATTTCTTAGAAATGAAATATCTGGCCAGGCATGGTGGCGCATGCCTGTAAGCGGCAGTCTAGGAAGCCGCAGCCAGAACCAGGGATCATGGTTCGAGTCCTGGTAGGGGCAACACAGTGAGACCTAGTTCCAAAAAAATAGCTGGGCAAGGTGGCACACATCTGTAATCCCAGCTACCTGGGAAGATGAGGTTGGGGATCACTGCGTCCATTTGAGTTGCCCCATAAAACGTGAGCCTGTGGTTCCACAGGCAAAAACAGCAAGACCTAGTCTCCAAAAAAAAAAAAGGAAAAAAGAAACAAAGAAATTAAATATCAAATAACCAAATAGTAAAAGGGAGACTTTTCATAGTTCATTAGAGTTATATATTTGGCATCCTGCTCACCCAAACTCCACACTATAAAAAGTTGCAAGGTATGCCTTCAATCAACGGAGCCAGGGTGACCTCAAAAGTCAAGGCCAATTCTTATCAAATGACAAGTATCACTAGCCTCAAACAAATAAATGAGGCAGGATTAAAAACAAGATGTGGCCTACTTCCTAAGTTCCAGGACAAAGCCAACAGTAAAATACCACACGCACAATAAATATAGAATAACTGTAAGAAGAAACAAAAGACTCTAACAATACACAGGTAGAAAGTCAGATAGACTTCCAAGTAAAACTGTATCATAACTGAGAAGGATGCTTCTATTCTTCAGAGAAATTACTCTCAACTCCATCTATAAAGCTGGATAAGAACCAACACCAGACATTCATTTCCTAAGTATCTATCAAACACAATTCAGTGTCCCATCCAAGCAACCCAACCCTAGAGCTCAAAAGTCCATTCAATTTCAACAGCACGATTTTCAGATTACCCAGGATTGATGTGACTGCAATAAACTAAAGATGTATTTTACAACCAACTTCTTTCTGTCTGGTCTAACTTTACACATAAAAGTGGCTATATAGATAATAACATCCCACAAACAAGAGAACTGGGGAAAGGCTAACATAATGTACTATTAGAAAAGTCAGTCAGTTCTGTGTCCCATATTAAAAAATAAAAAGGAAGAAAGAAAAAAATTCACTCTAAGTTTCAGGGTGCAAATGGAAGGACGTTCAAGGGCACAGGTGGAAGGAGTTGGAAAAGCAGTGGGAAGTCTGTAATAAACCTTGCAACCTATTCACAGAACTACCAGAAGATGACTCCTAAATTTATCCTACTGGGCCTGTCTCTGTAGAATGTGTAACACCTGTAGTATTGGATGGTTAGAGGGAAATGAGTAATTAAGTCTCAGTCACTGTAATTTCAGTATTTCTCCTCTTTCTGAGTCAGACATCAAAACACTCAATGGCAAAAAAAAAAAAATTACAATGAATCTCTGAAGAGATAGGAAATTACATAAATGATGAAACAGCATTAAGTGAGCTCTGATTTAAAAAAAAAAAAAAGGCTCCCCAAACAGCATAAATGGAAATAGAGATTAAGCATGCATTAGGTTTTTGTATAACAACTCAATTTTACCTAATTTTTTGATGTGATTGAACTGGATATGGAAATGAAACTGCCCAACTGAGGAAAATATAAGAGATAATTTATCCCTCAACCAGTAACTACATTTAAATGCCTAACATGGTCTTTCAGGAAGACAGCTTTAGACACATGAGAACCCCGAGGCTGATATAACCCTTGTTCACAAGGGGCTAGGACAGGGGTGGGGAGAGAAACTTAAAAGGATTATCATATCCCTTCACAGGAAAACAAGACTTTTCCATCTATTTCTACTGCCCAAATTCAGTTCTTCTTAATTGAAATAATACCTGAGTCATCAACATTCTTCAACCATTAGATTTTTCTACTTAGACAATTCCCCGAAAGGGTCACTGGGAGGACGTCTTAAACATGTGCCCATAAAACCAACAAAATGAAAAATTTACTTTTCAGAGCTAATTGTGTAACATCCCAGTATCACCTCTTTTTCTTGAACATCACCTACTGCCTTGCCTGTCAGAAAATCCTACCAAGTCTATGCTGATCAGCAATCAAAGAACTCTAAGTTTATCTCTTCACTTAAGTTTAGTGACTCAAAGGGACTCCTGAAATAGACTTGGGCATAGGATCAAATTTTCTTTAAATCTAGATAGCAAACAAGTTGTGAGTAAGAAGGAAAACGTAAATCAAGTTTAATTTTTTGGGCTTAAGCATATAATTATATTCTTTATGCGGGGAATAAGCAGACAAGAATCTCATTAAACAGTTGGTGTCCTGTTTGACCCTAATACTTATAAAATCTGAAGGCACAATCCACAACATACAGTACTATAAACCATGGTAAACTGCAAGAATGATAACACCTTAGACCAAAATGTATCTCAAATAGGTATTTGATCTAACCTTTTGCCTCCAATAACTAAACCAATTATGAGAGTGATACAACCTCACGAAAGAGCATCATGAATTTATAATTCTGAGAAGAAAATGAGCAATGAACCAGAAGGCAATAAAAGGAAGCTAGGAAATATGGAGAGAGGGGTGAGAACTAAAAGTGAAAGCACAATTCTGTAAAATTATACATATTACTTGGTTTTTCAAAATCAAGAACTAGTAGTTCATCTCTCTCCCAATCGGTAAATTATGTTATCTACTCCTTGGCAACCAAAGAGAACAGAAGGATGACTTCAGGCCACTGTTTTCTGAAACATTCAATGATATAACAGAACTCATGGTAGAAAAATAAAGAACAGCAATAAGCAATGAAAACAGTAAAGATGTATTTCACTGACACAGCATCTTTAAATAGGAATTATTCCCCTATTTAATAAATAGGGGAGGCTGGAAATAATAAATAATAATTTAAAGATAAATTTTTCAGTGAAATGTGCTACATTTTTGTTACATATAAAATTCTATTTTGCCTTAACACTGAAAATGCTGGCCACAGTGTAACTTTTTGTGATGACCCTAAACAATCATTACAAAATGACACACTTGGTTGTTTGTAATGAGAGAGATGAACATTGTCAGTTACTGCCTTGAACATGTCTAGCTTTCACTTCTTCTCCCTGGACACAAGTCTGCTGCCAAAGCACTTGCTATTTACTGTCAGCGTCTCTGCCCTGCTCCACCTTGCTCTCTCCCTGGTGAGCCTCCACCTCTCTTCTGCTGCTCTCCACACTGGCACACCAGGAGGAAGCCTGAAGCTTGTAAACGTGTCTCAAACTCTTTGGTCTCTGTCAGTCTAATCACTAACAATATGTATTTCAGTTTAATTTTAATTTGTATTTCTCTTTATGAGTGGGCTAAGCATCTTTCTCATATTTTAAGAGTCATTTGCATTTCATTTGTTATCAACAGCCTGCTTATATTCTCTGCCCATGTTTAATAAGATTGTTCAACATCTTATTGTATACATTAGAAATTAATTCTGTATGCGTTACAATCTATGCCACCAACACCATCCCATCCAAAACACATCATCATATCTCTTTCAGCTTTAGCTACAATAGGTTTTGCCTTGAAGAATTGTTTAGATTTCATACACTCAAATTTGACTATTTTTGTTGGTTTCTGGATTTTGTGTGCTATTTAGAAAGGCCTTATCCATTCTGACATTAATTTGTTCTAATACTTTTGTGGGGTTTTTATTTCACATTAAAATTTTTAGCACACACAGACTTTCTCCTGTTACACAGTATGAGGTTTGCGTCTCACTCTTCTCCCAGATGGTGATTCCACCTGGACCAAAACCACTGATTGACAACTGCCTCTTTTTCTCCATGATTTGAATTGCCTGGAAGTTATTCTGTTTTTGCTGTTTTGCTTCTGTCCCAACTCCCTGGTGCTCAGCACTTTTGGAAAATGACATTCAGATTAACTACAAGAGAAGTTTCAAGTGAAGGCGTTGCCTTACTCTTCAAATGCAAGAACTGATCTGCAAACCCCTTGGGGCAGGTACTGGGACACACCTCCCTTTACATTACTAGAACACACTAACTGGGGAAGAAAGCAAAAAAGATCTTTCAATGAACAGTGATCTAGATACTAGATATGCCAAGCACAGATTAACCTTTTTTTTAGGGTTTCAAGTGGAGCTGTATCACTATCACCCAGAAGGGTTGTCTTGCCAAGCAATAAAAAAGGATAAAGTACATGCAATGACATGAGTGAATCTCCAAATCATTATATTCTGTGCAAAAAAGTTAGCTATAAAAGCATACTGTCTATGTCCATGTGTCTGCCATCCAAAAACAGGCACATTAATTATGGTAATAGAAATTAAACCATAGAGGAGAGTCTCCCTGAAGTGATGATAATATTTTATACCAGTAACTTTCAAAGTACTGCCACTAAATAAGGAGCACCTGGAAATTGTTAGGAAAAAAAAATGTAGAGTCTCAAATCCCTGCCCCAGACCTACTCAACCAGAAATAGTAGAGATGGAAGTAGAAATCTGCATTTTTAAATCTAGAAGTTGCATTTTTAAATCTAGAAATCTATTAATGTTCATACCACAGGTTGAGAGCCTGTACTGCATCATGAGGAGGTAACTGCACAAGTGTGTGCATTTGTTAATACCTGGCAAACTATTCACATAGGTCCTGACCATTTTACATGTAAATTATACTTCAACTTTAAAAAAATGTTTTAATGTTATTTTTAACCCAAATCACTCTTCCTCCTGCTTTCCTTCCCTTGATAAATGCCAAATTAATCCACTTAGAAATTTGAATGAAAAAAACTCCCCCTCTACTCTTTTTTTTTTTTTGAAAGCTAATCTCTTTGTTTTGTTTTCTTACATCCTTGTTAATTTTTGTGTAGTAATTGACCTCACTGGTTAGATAATCCCCATAGTTCTCCCACCACCACAGCAGCTGTGTGCTAGTCCCATAGTCCCTGGTGCTCCTCCCCTGTTCTGACACCACTCCCTTTTGGCTTTTCATTCTGTTTCTCTATACTCCATATAATCAGTGGAACCATTCCACACTCTTCATTGATATTTGCAGTCAACTACTACATCAGCTAAATTTACTTCTGAAATCTCTTGTCAACTCTTACTCTTCTTTTCTAGTCTTTCTAATCCCAGCATCCCTAGCTCAACAGACACCTCCATTTTTCAAATGGTCCAGTAGAAAAGGATCTTGTCCAAGTCAGTCTCTAATTGGCCACAGCTTTTTACTGTCTCTGCACAAGGTCTTTTTTTTTTTTTTTTTTTTTTTTTTTTTTTTTTTTTTTTTTTTTTTTTTTTTTTTTTTTTTTTTTTTTTTTTTTTTTTTTTTTTTGCTGCTGCTGCTTTGTTAGAGACCACTGAGCCTCTATCTCCTTTCAGCTACACAGAGCACTAGGTCTACACTCGCTTTGGGAATTCCAGAGGCCAGGTAACCTGGACTCAAAATCAAAGCAAGAAGCTAGAAGAGACTGAGCAAGTCCTTACTGGAAATGCTGGAGAAGTCATAGGTAAAGCATGGTGTCTGGACTTGAGAAGCAGTGGTGACTGCTACACAGATACAAATTTCTATAATGCACCATGTGACAGAGAATACTATTATACTAAAAAGAACACCATTGAATATACAAAGAGACATTTTTAAATAAATTAAAGGAGTGTCACAGTGAGATTTAACCAAAGATCAAAGAGATCACTAAGAAGCACTCCAACACCCATCAGCAGAGCTGTGTATTAGCTACCAAATTCCTGTTGTATTTACCATAGGCAAGTCACTGAACCCTTCAGAGGTTCAATTTCCTTGTTATTAAGAGAATATTATTATTCTCTTATTCTGAAAAATATTATAGAAAGAAATTGATCAGTAGGGAGGTTTCTTTTAGTAATAAAATATACACAAACAAAAGCAAAATCCTATATAGACTGATACAACGTGGAAAGGAGAATGACATATGGGGAAATGAAATTGACAGATGGAATTTCATATATCACATCAATGACTATGACATGGAATTTCAAACTCCTGAAAATTGCAGCTTATAATGGAACTGCTGACACAACCTCAACCATGGTAGCAAAAGCACTACCATAATCAGGTTGTTATGGCAACTAGAATACTTGGGTTAAGAAAAGGAAGAGAGAGCATGTATGTGCTAAGCAGATTTTACTGCTATTCCCATCAGAATATTTTAAATATTTTACGCATAATCTCAGAACTACATTCACCACATAACACACAACAAGCCTCTTGTTAATGTTTGGGGATAAACAAAGATAAAATGAGTTTCTTAAAACTGATTCTTCAGCAGCCCCCAGGCAATGTCTCCAGCCTACTGGGTGTCACACAGAAATGAGCTATTTCCTCTAGTGTGCAGCCCGATTAGCTCCTATTCTAAAACTTCTCCATTAATTACCACAGGAAGGATGACATTGTTCACCTATAGTCTCCCCATTCCAGGTCAGGTGCTTGGCACAGAGTTTATCCCTAGTGTCCTTTATTCAGCCAGGGTCTAGAACTTTGCACATGTTTTATGTGCTAAACAGTTAAGACTGAGGATTAAACCAGCCATCATACCAAATGTAAACATGAAATCTATCTACAGGAATACCACTATTTTGTACCTTATCAAACATCTTTCCCATAAAAACATGTTATTCCTTTTATTACTCATAATGAAAGCAGGCAGTCAAGGAAACAAGAACTATACCCAGTCTTGTCAAACAAGGAACAAGGACATCAGGGCTGGCATGAAGCAGGCTTATTAGTACCAATACTGACTCAGTGGATTCATATCCAAAGGCTGAGTACCCCTAATTTAATTTATAATTACACTTTACACACTTTACATGTACTGGTGTTCTGTGTGGGTTATCATCTGTAGTAATGTTGGAGGGTACTCCCCTGGGGACCTCCATTAACATAGCTGATGCATACACTTACAAAGCTAGAAAAATGGAGTGCTTCCCTGTTGATTTAGAATTATACATTTCAAGATTAGAATTCATAGAAGGGGAGGAGGACGGTAAAACAAAGTTTTTGTGATATGAGCTGATTGACAGGACTCCCACCTGAGTCCTGTCTCTGCATGGGAGGGGGGATGAGGAGAGAGGGGATGGGGTGGGGTGGGGGGATGGGATCAGTAATTTTAGCGATTCATCCGTTTTGGGATTTAGCAGCTTGGAAGGAGAATGTGAGTCCAGAACGCATGGTTGAGGCGAACTGGACCCAGCCTAGGGACCAGGCTAGTGAACTCATGGTTTTAGCATGCATAAGCTGAGTGTATATGCTAAACAGAGTCTAAGGAGTCTGGAGGTTTGAACTTCATGTTGGAGTTTGTTATGCCTGCTTGACTCAGATGCTTTTGGAGCGGCCCTGAGCTAGGCCTGAGTAAATGGGCTTTGTTGGTTCCTGTATCTTGGAGTCTTTCTACTGCCTAAAGTTGAGAAGAAGGTTACACTTTCGACTACATGCTTAGAGAAAGCTGGAACACGCTGATGGAGGAAAAGAAGTATGCCCTGCCTTTGGAACATATGTTGCTGAACTCAGATTGATGGGATGTGTGGTGAGGTGACCAGAGACTAAAGACTGTTCGGACAATGGTGCAGTAACTGGGTTTTTCATGTCTATCTTGTGGTTCATATTTAGGCAATTACTTTGTTTAGTAATAAATAATCTGCTCACTTTAAGAGTCTGATCCGGCTTTGGAAATTACAGCAAGGGCTGCTGGTGGCAAGAATCCAGGTTGTAAAGTGCTTCAAAGTTTTTTTTTTCCTCTGGCTCTGGAGTGGGCAAGTGGCAGGTATTTGAATAACAAAGGTAACTAGTCTGTGGAAGCTTAAGAGTTAACAAAGGCTCTTGCCTGGGTAGTATCAAATGGTAAAATAGAGGTTTTTACCGGATTTAGAAAAAATGGGCAAAGAATTTTTAGGGAAAGAAAGTCTGCCCCCTCTCACAATTACAGTAGTACATGGTCTGATATAAGAGAAGAGAGAATGAGGAAGATTCAAGGAGAACATACCAATAAACTGAGTAAGTCATGGGTTGTTTTTCTAGACCCCTAGGCTGTATTTCTTAGGTTACTGTGCTTCAACACTTTATCATGCTTTCACCTGGTCATCATACTTCAATAACAATTTCTCTTGTGACAGAAATTGAGAAGGGCATGTCTCATGGAAAGAACTGAAGGCTAGGATTCCAATTTTCAGGTTCTACTGTTCCAACAAACCTACCATTAACCAGTTACCAGATATGTATCCTTGGGTAAAGGCCAATCTGTCAGATGCTCAGCATTCTCATCTAGATAGTGAGGTGTCTGAACCAACTGAGAAAGACCCTTCCTATCTTAGAGTCAGTGTGGCTAAGAAATTTTCTTAATATTTCAAAAATTTGGACATGTCAAAAACCATTCATGGAAAACATTATAGAAATTATTTTCTACTACTATGTTTGGGGGATGGAGGGAATACATCATATTTGGAGGTGGCTTTTTCAAATCACACTCCATACTGGGAGATTGATTTATGAATTTCTTTTCTGCTTCTCTGGAAGGAAAAAAATTATGATGCACATGTGTTGCATACATAGCAAAAAGTAAAAACAAATAAGTTAAAAACCATGGCAACACAGAAAAAGACCCATTTACAAAGATTTTACAAAGATAACATACATTGATTTGCATACATAGATTGTATTCTTCTACAATCTTCTGCAGCAAGCAAAACAAAGGGTAAGCCAGAACTAAATAACAAACCCTGAAAACCTGGTTAGAATTCAGACTGGAGGGTGGGGAAGGGCAAGGGTGAAGAGCATGAAGCACAAAGCAATATGGTGAAAGGCAATGTGTGCTAAGTGGGTGGGAGGGGGCAAGAGGGAGTGTGGTGACAGGCATCTCAGGAGATATGAACCTATACCTCTGAAGACAGATCCCAATATGGGTAGTGTTATTTGTTAGTAAAACTTAGGCATCACCTTTACCTGTGTCTGAAAGACACATTCTTAACAGAAGTTAAGAATGACCTGAAGCCAAGAGACAGTTACATCCTTCTTCCACTTTTATACTGTAAATCTTGAAAAGGCTTGGTGAATATGCTAATCTAGCTTCCTGATGCTATTATTCCAAGGCCCAAATGGGGGGTAGAGAGGGACCAAGCAAGAGTGTGGATGGTTCCCACCATCAGGTTTCATGATGGGAGAAGGAGAAAGGAAAAGGGGATAAAAGGAAAAGGGGGAGAGGCAAAAGGGATTTTCAGGTATGGAGATCAGAGTAGCTGGGAGGAGAGCTGATGTGGCATTGGATATCTGGCATCATGTGGGGACAATGTGGCTTCATAAAGAAAAGGATCTAGAGTTGTTGAATCTTTTGGAGCCTCCAGCCCGGTTGGGAGCTAGATGAAGGCAGAGAAGAGGCAACCTTGATGAAGTACTTTATAGGGATGCTGTGGTGAAATTGGGGGAAATGAATGCCCCCAGCATGCATTAAGATGGCAGTCATTGTGCCCTAGTGGGCGAAGACTTGAAGAAGGGAAGCCAAGCCTTCTCACAAGAGGAGCAGAGTGAGGGGATTTAAGGAGAGGAGCGGGAGAAAGCTAGAGAAGAAGAGATAGGGAGCAGAGACGCAGCAAGGAGGCTAGAGGCCTTGGAGCTGCTGCTGCCATGTATGGTAGCAGGGCAGGGAAGGAAGCCACACAGTAAGCTTCCATCCCCAGCCCGGGCTGGTGAGGAACCTGAGGAAGCATGTTGAAGAAACTTGTGACTTGTGTAAGCTGACTTGGAAACGTGGTACTTGAAAACTCACTTTAACTTTGAAAATATGAATCTTGGGAATTGTTTGGAGACCTAAAGAGAACTTGATGTGTTGCTGTTTTCATCATGAGACGTCTGAAGTGGCCACTGCTGTTGTATCAGGTGAGTCTTGTTGGTTTGAGGCCACTTTAGAGCTGAAGCTGAAAGAATGCCAGAGCTGTGCCTTTTGTAGGAAGACTGATGATACCATGTTGCTTTCTTCAATGAATTTGAATCTCCTGCTTTTGAAAGAGGAGCAACGATGCCATCTTAGTTTCTTCATCTGGCTTGAAGGTGGGACAGCCACCATCTTGCGGACACACATGTGACTGAAAACCCATGTAGAGTTTTTGGACTAGAGACTGAACTGGTTGGCACAATAATCAAATGTACACTCAGTGATTCTTGTCTATTTTGTCTTTTTACTGAATAAATCTGTTTTGCCTCTTCTTAAGGTTAGTGTCATATTGCTACTGGTTGCACAGGCTGGGAAGACCTGATGAATGCCTGAGTTTAAAGGACCAGCTACTCCTGTAAAGTTAGCTTAAGTTCTCTTCTTTACTTGTTTCTTACCCAATTTCATACTGAGCTGCCCTGACAACCCATACAGGCCCAAGCTGAACCTCATGTTGGTGGCAGAATTCACTCCATGTTGGCTACAGTAAATGATGGCAGAAGGCAAGGATGTGAGCTGCTGGTTTCAGATTGAACTGTACTAAGACTGAGGTAAAAACCATACAGCTCCTTGAGGAGCAGAAGTGGGGTTCTTTTCTGTTTGGGACACTTGTAAGGGTGACTCCTTTTAGTTTGTCTTTTCCTATTTGTAAATAAACCCCTATGTTGGGCAACAGCTTGCTGAGGGCAGAAGAACTCTCATTGACTAAATTAAAAGGGGTGATCCCCTCTCCCAATAACACCTCCATTTCATACACAGTGTTATAAACCAAAATCATCTGGATGGGGAAAAAAGAAATCTTCTAAAAGTAGGAGATTTTATATATATATATATATATATATATATATATATATATATATATATATATATAATATATAATATATATATATATAATTTTTTAATGCATTCTTTGTTTTGTTTTGCAATTCAGATAATTCGGGTAAAAATCTACAGAGTCACAGTCCATTGAGTACAATATCTTGTTTCTTGATCTCTCCCTCCTCAAAGCTGCTCAGCTTCACCAGTTCTGCAAATGGCATCTCTATCCAATTACTCAAGTCAGATTTTTTGAGAATTACTCATGGTAGGCTTTTTGGCAAAGGGTAAGCATTGGATCTGAAGGAAGAAATGAAGAGACCAGAGGCCTAGAGAAGAAATCAGTTTTATTAGAAGCAAACTGGGCAGGCATTTAACAGACACATAGCCAGAGGCTAGTGCTGCAAAAGCCAGGCCTTAGCTGTGTGGCAGTGCCCTTTTATCTGGTCCCAGTGTGAGGGTTTGGGGTTTGATCAGGTGGGATGGGGGGAGTTTTGTCAGGAAAGTAATGTTTTTCCTGATGGAGTGAGATCATCCTTTCAGTTCAACACTTTACTCACCACCATACCCAAACACCAAATTCATCAGCAAGTTCAGGATCTTTACCTCTAAAAGATTCCTTTAATCGATCCCTTGACTTCCTTTTCCACTGTTATTACCTTACTTTAAAGGAATTATTATGGACTAAATGTTTGTGTGTCCTCCAAATTCATAGGTTAAGTCCTAAAACTCCAATGTGAAGATAGTGGGAGGTGGGAACTTTGGGAAGTCATGAGGTTCAGATGAGATCAACAAGGATTAGTGCCCTAATCATAGGAAAAAGATACCAGAGCTCCTCCCTCCACTCTATGAGAAAAAAGAAAAAAAAAAAAACAGTAATAAGGCATAGAAGGCAAGGCAGAGCAGAGTCCTCAGGCACCATGACCTGGGTCTCCCAGCCTCCAGGCCTGAGAGTTCAATGCCTGCTGAGAAAGCCAGGGCATGGGATTTCCATAGAACAACTGAGCTAAGACAGGAACACCATATTTCATAGACTATCACATAATTTCCTTGCTAGTCTTACTTTCTTACTGAAATAAATTCCTTACATGCAACTCAAGATCTTTAAAAAACCAGGAAATCATGGCAAATCCCTGCTTAAAATCTTTTGTAATTCTCCCCGGACCTTAGGGTATATCATCACATAGTGAAAATCAAGATTATGTTGACACATTCATGCTTGCACTAAAATGCAGCCACCATTTCTCAATCACAGAGTTCCACCTCAGAATTTATTCCCAGCTTTATATATTACTAACTTGGGACTCTTCTCTTACCATACCTTTCACATAATTTGTAAAAATGCATAATGAGAACTGCTTCAATTCCTAAGGAACCTCTGAAGTTACTGCACTCCAGGGAGGGATGAGCACAAGAGATCAAGATGAGGGTTCACAGGTGACATAGTGTAATCAATTTTTAAAAATGAAGTTCCTGCATTCCAAGAACTGAGATCTATTCCTATATCTTCTCTGCTGATTCAAACTTGACTATTCACTTACAGATATCTAAAGCTTTCTATACATTTAGCTTATTATTAAAGTTTTAAATAGACTTTAAGGTATAAATTTTATAAAAGATTTCATAAAATCTAAAATATAAACCATTCATTTCTGTTCATTCACAGTTATTTATGAGGTCAAGTGCTATGGTGAAATTGGGGGGCGTGGCCCTAGCATGGTAATGTTACATTAGAATGGTAGCCATTTAGCTCTGGTGGGTGAAGACTTGGAGAAGGAAAGCCAAGGTTTCTTGCTAGAGGAACATAGAGAGGGGATTTAAGAAGGAGCGCAGCTGGAGAAAGGTGAGAGAGAGGGCTGGAGAGAAAGCAGAGGAGAAGCAGAGAGCCTGAAGGCCTCAGAACTGCTGCTGCCATGTGCGGCAGCAGGGCAGGAAAGGAAGTCATGCTGCGGGCTTCTATCCCTAGCCTGGGCCAGTGAGGAGCCCAGGACACCATGTTCGAGAAACTTGTGATCTGTGTGAGCTGACTTAGAAACTTGGCACTTGGAGACTCATTTTAACGTTGAAACTATGAAGCTTGGGAATTGTCTGGAGACCTAAAGAGTATCACTGTTTTCATCGTGAGACATTGGAAGTGGTTGTTGCTGTTGTATTGTGTGAGTCTTGTTGGTTTCAGGCCACTTTAGATTTGAAGCTGAATGAATGCCAGAGCTGTGCCTTTTGGAGGATTGACAATGCCATCTCAGTTTCTTCATTGAATTTGAATCTCCCACTTTTGTAGGAGGATCTACAATGCCACCTTGGTTTCTTCATCTGGCTTGAAGGTGGGACCGCTGCCATTTTGTGGACACGTGGATAAGGACCCATGTGTAGGTAGAGATTGGACTACGTGGTAAGATTACCCAACAGGTCCTTTGTACCCCCAGTGACTTTTGCCTGTTTAGTGTTTAGTGAATAAATCTATTTTTGCCTCCTTTTTAGGTTAGTGTAGTCTTGCTACTGCTCACATGAGTTGGGATGAACTGATAAGTGGTTGGGTTTAAAGGGCCAGCTACTCCCACTTGTAAGTTTAATTAAATTCTCTGTTTTGTTTGTTTTCGTACCAAATTTCATTACCTTTTCGTCAATAATTGTACACCCAAGCAGTCAAGAATTCCACTTTCAAATGCAGAGCTACCATTCATAAGGTTGCTAGTCTACAATTTTCAAAAATTCCTCTGGAACTTGTTGCCAATAAAAGACTAACAAATTGTCAGGCTTTTAATATCATCACAGTTTATGTTGAAATATTTTGTTTACTGTTTTCCCAATTTCACCCTTAATGCACAACTGCCACCTGTTCAAAATATTTATGCACATAAAAATTCTTATGAAAGAGTGTAATCATTACACTGTTAATAACTGACCTAAAATTTGGGACATTTTGATACAAAACAGTATTAAAAATAAAAATTCTAGTTTTTTCTAAGAAAGAAAATGACACTAAAATTAAAATGTGTAAAATTATCCCTTGAGTCCTTCCAACACTAAAATCAAGTTCCACAAAAATAATAACTGCTGACATTCGTCCTCTCCTGTCATCCCCACACCCTGCACTGTGCGGGACTTCTTCATGGATCACTCAGAGGAAATCTCTAAGAGCACATTGCTAGGAGAATGTGTACTCAGTCTAACACCCTGACCGGGGAGAGGTATATTTGGAACATCAACCTTCAGACCTCCTTCCTAGAATATTTCTCTAACATAAAGCAAAATAGAGATGGAAGGCCCCAAATGGCAGATTTACCTTGTTTTCTGGGGTTGGAAGAGGCCGAATTTTGTGAGAAATTATTCTATGAAGAACAGATGCCTACAGCTGTGAGGAGGGCATCAGAGAGCAAAAACCAGAGCCTAGCCAAATAATCCATTTGCCCATAGAGAATATAGCTCTCTGCCAGACTGAGGATGCAGTACCAGGGCTCACCAAGAAAGCAAAGTGATCTTGATATAGGTGGAGCGTGACAAAAAAGTTAAAATTGAGTACTAGTGGAGCTCTGATAATAAGGGAGATGTGAAGGGCCCTGGTGACTGGGATTTACATGTAAATGAGGTGACCATGCTAACATGAGTTTATGGCCATTGTGTTTATACTATTGTGTTTATATGTGTCCCAGAAGCACACATCTCAGCATTGTCCTTTAGTCTATCCCCAGGACATAACACTGTCTAGAACTGGAGCAGAAGAAGCAAGTAGTAAGTATTTAATGAGAAATATTAATGAGAAATGTTCTCCACAGGAACAAATACTCCATTTGCTAAGGTGTGCCTGTGAAATCAGTTTTTTGAAGTGTGGTCTGGAGCCCTCTAGTGGCTGTCTGCAGCTCACAGACGAAGGCAAAATCTGAAGGCAAGCAGAAAAGGACAGAACCAGGACACAGACTGAAGCCTGAGATGAGAGAAACAACTATGGGAAAGTAACCAACTAAAGATGCTTTTAAAAGTTATTTTTTAATTTTTAATGAAACATTAAAAATGTCTAAACAAGAAGATAAAAATGCAACTAGTTTATCAGAAGGTAATCCATAAGAAGAAAGCAAATGTTTCCTAATCATCGGCTTTATTATAAAGCAGAGTAAATAAAATTATATCCCCTTCAGAGTACCACACTTAGTTTTAAATTTTTTTAATTTGATATAAATGACTAATACTCCAAAACATATTGCTATGCAAGAGACAACAAAAAATAGAACTTAGGGCAGAAAAACAACTCCCCTTGAAAAATTCTAAGCATGACAAACTGATAACATAAGTAAAGCTTACAGCAAATGGGGTGGGGGGCAAAATCAGGAAAGGAATTAACACAAGCAAGCATAATGTTGGTTCACAGGTGATATGGTCGTCTGAGAATTTTAAGGTATACAACGATATAAGAAAAAAAAAAAATATATATATATATAATCAATGGAAAAGAAATCCAAGCATGGAAAATAGGAAGAAAACATTTCCTTTATATTAAATTAATTATCTGTTTCTTTGAGTTACCTGTTGAGTAATCTGGGATGTTAGAGAACTACAGATCTCCTTTTGGCAGGATGCTGATTATAGCTAAGGGGCACCACTCTTTCAAAATGACACCAGGAGTTCACCACTTAAAGGAAAGTCTCCAGGATCTCTTTCTCAGTAGGGAATCTTAATTGATTCTGGACTTTGGAACCACCTTACCAGAACTCATACCACAGTTTAGTCTTACTAACTGGGACAATCTGAGCAAATTACTTAATCTATCTGAATTTCCTTCTTTATAAATTAAGAATGATGCAGTCTGCCTTTAAGCTGTGGGAATAGATGCATTATACATTCAAATAATTCAGTTATGTCATGTACCTACTGAGAAACCAACAAATTTTGTTATTATGATCAATGGACCAAAATGACCCAACTAAGCCAACTCAAAGTAAGCCAAATTAAAAGAGTTGTTGTCTTAAGGCGCAACAAGAAAGCACATTCATTTTTTTAAAGTGTTTGCCTGGTTTACAATACTCTCCTAAAATGCAACTCTTTCTTGGTTTATAAACTGAAAATTAATCACATTCTAGTGAGATTAAGAATATTTAAAATAAAGCCGGGCCCGGTGGCTCGTGCCTGTAAGGTTCAGCCTATGAAGTGGCTGGGGCTAGGGATAGTGGTTCAAGTCCTGCTTGAGGCAACACAGTGAGACCTAGTCCCAAAAAATAGCTGGACATGGTGGCGTGTGCCTGTAATCCCAGCTACCTGGGAAGTTGAGGCTGAGGATTGCTTGAGTCCATGGTACCCTGGGCAACGTGAGCCGGCAGTTCCATGGACAAAAACAGCAAGACCTAGTCTCAAAAAAAAAAAGAATATTTAAAGTGCCCTAATAATAAACACTTGCCATAGAAGAAAACCTTAAGCACAAATCCTATGTAACAAACAGAGAACTAAAGAAGTAGTTTTTTTGTTTTCCCATTTCGCAAACATATATTGGGGCCCTTTTTTTTTAATTGAGATATAATGACATGCAACATTACATTAATTTTAGGTGTACAACATAATTATGTTTTTTTCTATATAGAAACAGTAATAACTTTGCAAGTATCACAAACAGCTATGAGCATGTTTCTAGGTATGGGCCAACCATTCTTTTAAGAAAGAACCTTGTGGGAGTGGGCAGTCATGTATCTTATTATACATATAGTTCTTTTAAAAATCTTTAAGGTCTATGACACTTCTGAAGTGATTCAATCAACTTTACAGCAGAAATGAGAGTTTAAATATGAAAATGAAAGAGACTGTAAAATGGATGAAGGGAGTAAACCCCCATGATACACAAAGAGAACATAAAAGTCCATTTCCCTAAGACTTTCTCCTTCCATTTGAGGAGGGTGGTTGGAAAGGAAGCCATCCACCTAACTAGCCACTCAACCAATTAGATCTCTGGAAAGTATTACAGATAACACCTTGCCTCAAAGCAAAAACTCCATTCTATACAAAGTAAAAACAAATGTGGCTTTCTAGAGACAAGATCAACAACAGGGATACCCCACCCAAAGTCTTACTTAAAAAGATTCTCGAAATGGTGGAAACACCTATTTTTGGTAGGACTCCACAATCACTTCTCAACTAAACATCTTCCTATCCATTCAATTCATAGCTAGCACAGGTGATAATGATTTGCAATAGAGTCAGAACTTGTACCCAAGATACATGGCAATCACAATCCATCATGGTAGCTCCATATGTGACCACTCTCCCACCAACCATGAACAGTGTTTTCTAACAACCTGAGTATTTACAAAGCACGCATCTAATGCTGTCACTACATCATAAATGACTAAGGAAAATTATACAGACAACTAAGAAAGGAAAAAGCAACCTTTTGTTTTACCTTTTCCCATTCAGTTTTACTGTACATGATAGTAACAATTAACCGAGCTTTCCAAAAAGCACTTTCCAAAAAGCGCACACTATAGGTAGCAAGCACATATGCTCCTTATGTGGCCCGATTTAAGAAACAATGCCTCATCTGAAAACAAAGTATTACATAATGCCACCCAACTATAAAGCTATAACCCAACATGAAAGGACACCCAGCCAAGGGAGGGACCAAGAGCTTGGAAAGTAGTGTTCTGTAACTGCCACAAAATTGGAAGTACTGTCCTCAGGGGCAGGTTTGAGCCTGAGTGTCATTTCTATTCAAAGCCTTTTCCCATTATTTTGCCTTCCCCATTCTCACTCATCTGGCCAATTTATAAATGGGAGTAGAGATGAAGGGGAGAGAAAAAAGCAATCTGAATGAGAATGAACTTCAACAGAGGAAAGTGCAAGGCAATTATTTCAGGATCCCATGCTCCTGCATTGCTGGAAAAGCTAAACAGCCAGCAAATGCTCTGCTTCACAAAGGAGCTGGGAGTTCAAATCTTACAGGAAAATAAAACTTCAGAGGGAAAAAAAAACCTTGATAGCAGTGGGGAATTTATATAATTTACATAATTTCATACTAACGGTATTGTGTAATTCTACACAATACAACAGTCACTGCTCCTTGTGGACACAATAGCCCCATTTGATTTCAGCTTCTCTTACTGGAGCTTCGTAGAGCTCTAAATCACAGTCAAATGTTGAAAAATTATTTCAATGGGTTAAAACTTGGAACATTACCGAAACATTCTATTTTGTTTAATAAGGTAAACAAGCAAAACAATCTTTTTCAGCAATGAAGCAGAACTTATCCTGGAATGTGTATGAATCTGCCCAACCCCAAAGACAGCCTCATTATCTTGGGGCAGAATCTTGAATCACAAATCCAGGACAAGTCAAGAAAAACAGAAAGCATTGAACCTAACAGCCAGTCATTACCATGTAAAAGTACATTCCTCTCCAGTTCCATGCGTAATGTTACAAAATAAAGTTCATAAAAATATTCCAGATATCTGTTCCTTGAGGTAGATATTCATACTGAAAATGTATGGAAAAGACTGCCTAAATTTAAGCTAAATTTCTTTCTCGTATGTGATTATTTAGGTCACTACTTAAATTCTAATGTCTAATCAGTAAATAAAATGCATGGTCTGTGTCTAGGCTAATTCAAAAAGTCCATGTAAAGAGACAGTATCTGAGACATGAAGAATATGAAACAAGCTAACTATACATGATCCCAAGAACTGTCAACAACTAACTCCACTACTCACTACTGTTCACTATAGTTACTGTCATTGTTAGGTGGAACAGCGGTACAGTGATCATGTGAAAAGGTGCCAATACTTTCTAAATATACATACAAAAGTGTGCAGAGATGAACAAAAGTTGCTTTAAAATAACTCATCTCGGGAAAAAAGCTATATAAAGCAAAAATGGCAAAAGTCTTGGTAATTGTTAAATCTGGATAATGGGTTCACAAAAGTTCATATATATATATTTTTTAAGCTTTTTAGATATTTGAAGTTTTTTCTAATAAACTCTTTAAAGAGCTGAAAGCACGAGAGTCTAGAAACACTCTAAAAAGGACTCTCATTGGACAAGGAGGAAGAAAAAAAAAATCACCTGATTGTTAAAACATGAAACATAAACTATGATGCTGACATTTTTTAGACCTATTCTCTTATAATGCTACTCAGAATTCGATCAAATTTCAGAAAATTTGTCAGTGAAGACCCTGCTAAAATGTTATACCAAGTGATGAGTCATTATTCCGCCCAACAAAAGGAAGGTGCCCAGATGTGTAAAACCAGATGTGCCTTTCACAAAAAGCCTTATTTTTCCTAGTACAACTTTTTTAAAACTCACAATGTATACTTTTCTATCTCAAAGGCTTTTTAAAACTATATTCTCTACTTAGGGAAAACTGCATCATTAGAAAGCAGTTCAGCAAAATTTCTGCCAAGCACACAGGTGAGCAGAGTACTTTCTTCCAGCTAAAGGGACTAATGGACGTAAACAAACATTTTCAAAAGCATTCTAGAACCTTATTTCAGCTATCTCTGTGTTCAGCTCCCTTTTTTCCTCCCAAAATATGTCACTTAACTATCTGTCAAAACAACTCTTGCCCATTCTACCTGATTGCATTCCAAGGCTGCAGTTTTCCTGCATTCACTTCTCAATGACAAGCTGTTCAAACAGCACCTATCAAACTGAGCAGGATCATCTGCTCCTTCCTCCTTTCCTTTCAGGGCATATACTGCTGTCCATCAGGAGAAGTAATTAATGGGTTTATTATGTATGAAAGCGTCAGCCCATCCGTTTGCTGTCTGGATTGAATAGCTCGTATCAGCTCTTCATTCATGCCAAGTATCCTCACTGTCCGGAGATATGATAAAGCCGTGCCACCTCTTGGATTTTTCCCTCACTACTCAAAAAACAGTGTACCAGAACTATGTGTCTCAGAAGCACGGGAATGACAGAAGAAAGCCCTTCATCCTCTACAGAGAGGAAGCTAAAGGACTGAAAAGTTGGTAAAAGGAAAAACAAGGCGAGCCAGACAGAGCAAAGAGACCATCCGAGCTTCAGCCCAGATCATTTATTGTACAGCAGCTGGATTCGGGAACATCTGTCATTCTGAAATATGAACAGAACTTGTCCAGAAGGTAAAATATCTGTTGGAAGAACCTGGATTTCTCATTGTTTGAAAGAGCCAATGAATCTTTAATAAGTTCTGAACACTCAAGTTATCTGTGATCAGATCAACTACTGTTATCAGACAGAAAGAGGCAAATTCAACCTTCTCTTTCTATAACCCTATCCAATTGGAATCTTCATCTAAGGTGTGCTGTCCTAATGCCACAGGATTACCAGGAGTATAGACACAGAGACACTGCATGAAATTAAACCCAATATAAAAGAAAACACGAGAGGCAAGTATAGAAGGCATTTCAGGTATCGAAGCTCACTATCTCCAGTCAGAATTCAAATCACTGAGCTGCAAACAAACCACTGCCAGGTAAGATTTAATTTATAACATTAATTTATAGCTTGACTACTGAAACTAAACCTGCTGCTGCTGTGAGTATGCCAGTAGATTTGAATTTCATGCAATCCTCTCTTATGCTTTAGGCAGATTTAAGCCTTCTGAGGTAAACACTTTTTTCATTTCTGCTGCATAAACTCATCACTCATAACTAGATAATGAAAAACACACACACAAACCAAATCATTTTTCATGCATTTGTCCCATCCTTGCCTTCATTTTTAAAATCCCAATTATGTTTTATTTAGTAGCTTGGAAAATGTAGAAAGGGGCATAGGGGCTAGTCAGAAATGCTATTTACCAAAGATACTATGAAATTTTTTTCCTGGGGCACTTAGTAGAACAAAGAAAAATTAATGCATTTTTAATATTTGCATTAGTGCAAAGAAATAGAGTTCAATGACTGTTTTTTCTTATTATCCCCGCCCTACCCCCCCCAAAAAAAAGCTGTGATGTCATTCTCATTCACACTAAAGAAAGACAATCTCTAGTAAACTAAGGTGGGATGGGATTAATTTACTCTGAAGGTATTGGTCATATTTTTATAACAGACTAAATGAGGATTTTTTTTTTATTCCACACTGCAAAAGACGTCTGATATGCTAATACCTCACAAGCTTTAACTCAGATCAATGTAAAATACAAAGATCTATAAAATACAAAGAACTCTGAGCCCATCAAAGAATTTGAAAGGACACAGTGCCTTTTAGAAATTCTCTATCAACCACTCCAAAATGGAACTATCTTATCGGGGGAAAGGGGGGATCGCAAGCATTTTCATTCCCTATATAGATTTTTAGGCAGAATTCAATCATAATATATTCATATAATTTCAATAAGACAAAATTCAAAGCTTCATCTTTTCATAAAGAAACCCTACAACAAAATATTTCTATTATCTAAAAAGACAGGTGATAGGGAAATAATGAAAGCAAATCACATCTAACTATAGAGGTCTTCTAATAATATAGAGAAAGTTAACAGAAGCACTTGTCTATAAAGGAAAATTTTAAATTCTCTTCCATTCACTTAAATACCATAAATCTTTTGCTTCTCTATTCATTATAAAAATTCACTGATTAGTTTCCAATACCAAAGAAAGTAGCAATTTAAATACAAGCAATGAGGAAATAATAAACCTTTTGTTTCAGAGAAAAATGTGTATTTAGAAATTTCAAAATACTTTCTTTGTATACCAGCCTAACTGAAAGTAAACTTTATTTTTCATAACACATTAAGATAAACCTGAACCCTTAAGAACTTTCATGTTTTCTCTCCTATTTCATAAAGGACATGGTTTGAACATATGCATGTATTTTGTAAGTGAAGGATTCTAATATTTCAATCATGAAGACTTTAATTAACTTGGGTAAACATATGCAATTAACAACAGTATGTTCAATTTGTTCTCAATATGTTAAATGGAAAGGGGTATAAAATTATATTCCTCAAGTCTTCTGGATTTTATTTATTCATAATAACGTAGGAAACTTTGCTCCTGAGCATCTGAATACAGTGAATGGGCAAGATGGATACTACCCTCTTCCCCTTTGACATTTGTCAGCGTCAGTTCGATGACTAATCATTTCTTTCCATCAAGACCTTTCCTATAATAATCCACTCTGAATAAATGACAGCTTTCAAAAACAAACTACATAATCTACATTTTTTCTTTTCAATGAAAAAGTGAAGAACAAAAATTATTATGTAATTTTTAACATGTTATTTATCCATGCTAGAAAGCAGAAAATTATCTAAACTTTAGAATCTCATGGGTACAAACAAATGAAGAAGTTTAGACTAATACTTTAAGATTTGGTTTATTGATGGGTGTACTTCCATTGTATTGATAGATTTAACAACTAAAGAAATTTTGAACATTCTTCCAAAGTATTAATGATGGCCTAATTGTTTTTCTAACCTAGTATGCATTTTATGAAGACTGTGTATAAAAGCATTACATTACCCAAGTAGTATGATTGTGTATTACTGGGTTACTTCATAGAAACTGAGCAAATATCCTTACAATGACATCTACCATTTTTAGATTCTGCTGTTTACATCATCCAAAAGCTATAAACCATTGGTTTAAAACCATGAGAAAATAAATATATGTATACAAGTCAAAATAAAGAACACCCAAACAGTGTCTTTGTTACCATATAAACTCCCTCCCCCTCCAAACTCATCTGAAATAGCAAGTAACTTATGATTTTTCATGTAAAATTAGAAATATACCTAAAATTCCCTTTAAATGTTGATATTTAACTTCGAGGGACTGGCACTGCATAAATTCTTAAATCCAATATTTACTTACAATTGCATTACTCTAACTTTCAAATTTTACTTAGAATCTTTTGAAAGAATCTCTTTCACCCCAGTGTAAAGGTTAAGTTTTTCAAGTTTAATTCAACAGAATATTTCAACCACCTAATATATTTGTTCCTTACTATGGTTAATTTTCTTTAGAAAGTGACTATATTTGCAGAAGGGTAACAGTCTTCATGGAGACCCATTTCCTCTGCAGCTTTTTCCTGCTGAGAGAGAATAATCCTTAGTTTGTGACATCACAATCTGTAGCTGGGGAAGCGGCTGTAATATCAAACTGATGATTATATCCTTTCACTGTGAACTAGCTTCAAAAGACATGTGAGCACTATCATTTCAAGTCATATCACAGAGACACTAAAGAGATGGGTGACAGGAGCCAAATTAGAGGAAGATGCTTTCATTGCATTTGTCACATTTACAGCATCCACTTTTAAAGATTAAAGTACCATTTCCCAGTTTAGTTCATTAATAATCTAATAAACATCATGTTCATAAAACTCACAGATGATGATAAAATGAAAATGAGGAAAATACCAGTAAACAGCTAGACAGTAACAGAAGAGGGAGCACTGAGGAATAGACACCAAGTGTCACCTTGGTTCAAAGAGAAACATTTGCTACTCAGGAAATTGATAAAATTATTGACACTCAAAATAGGGAAGAAAGTCTCTGGTTAGGAGGAGATCCTAAATATAGGTTATAAAGTGATTCCATGACTAGTGTGCAGCATATAAACTAGCAACAGAGGAGCGAAGGGGCTGGAGAACATCCTTTCAAGAAAATATGGATTTCTAAAGGAATTCTCTTTCATAAGCAAAACTGCTGTCCTCTATAAAAGTTCTCAACAAAAATTTGCAAAATAAATAAATCAGGAGTTGAGATTCAATGAAGGAGACAAAATGAGAGGTCCTCTACACACATATATAGATCACCTTGCCTATTTTCATCATCTTCCATGCAGCTATAGCTGCAAAAGACAAAGCAGAACCACCAGTCCTTCCACTCTGAACATGAACACTGTATCCTTGATTAAACCTAATAGCCACAAAACAAAGTATCTATCATTTGTGAAGTAGCCACCCCTACTTACAACTTAATTTACTTACAGCTGCACTGGTAGCCACCCCTAGACTCTAGCCTAGAGAGATTCAAACTATCTCTATGTATAGACATAATATGTAAAAATAAACAACAATCCCATAAATAAGGTCAAGCCACACAGAAGTCCTGTTATCTGTAATTACAATGTGCTTGATCAATGATGTGGTAACGCATTGTTAAAGCACTGGTAAATTATTACCACTTTATCATTCAAGAGTTGTTTGACAACCCTGCTAATCTCCATGTAATATCTCCATGGTACTGGAGGTATTAGGGAACCGACTTAAGAATCCACACCAAACAGAAAGCATTACCACTCATAGCTTGACGTGACCAACTGTCATCATGAAACTAATGAGTCCTTCTTATTCATACAAGACTGAATGATTCGCTATTTACTGAAGGATGTGCTCTTTGAGTAGCAAAAGTCAATGACCTTTTCCCATTCAGTCATTCCAACAAAAATATCTGGTTGTTCATAGAATTTCCTTGGTATCATAATCTACATATGATGGTCATGTTGGCCAACCTCACACCAGGCCTGCTTAAATTACGGGGCTATTCTCATGTGCAATTCTTCATCGCCACATGTCTTCCTCCACACACACTGTCCTCTAGATGCCATCACTTCTGTGTGGCTTGTGGTGATACCTGTAGGGAAGTGTCTCATGCCTAGGAACTTCCACAGGATATTCATAACACCTCTCTTACAATATCTGGAGAGGTTGCACTGAAATTTTACTCATATTCTTGTATTGTCTACTAAACTCTGAGGGGAAGGAATCAAGAACAAGGGTCTTGATTCATTTTTCTATCACCAAGGTAAGCACAGGGCTAGTTCATCAAGTTATGTGTTATGAATGTGAAAACGCATCCTAGTGCATCTCCAGCACAGCCATCTCCATCACAAACAAGCAGGTAAATACATCTAACCATACATCTAACTAAGCTCTCCCTGCTCAGGAGCAAACAGGACAAATAAAAAAGTCTCAGTGTGGGGGACTTTTAGGAGCAGTCATCTTGAAATAATGGTTACTGAAAGAATGGCTACAAAGAGACTGGATCTGTTAAGTATATTATATGTTATTATAATATGTGCAAATAGAGTAGTAAAATTTATCCAGTATATATTTGCTATATTTGACATAAGAAAATCATATTTGCCATATTGTATATGATGTTGAACTTACTTGTCCAAAAGGAAAACTGAGTTGACTTTGCTGTTTAAAAGTGACCAAAAGAGAATTTAGGTAAGTATTTTGCAGAAGATACTGAAGAGATTCTAACAATCAGTTTCCACTCAAAGATCAAGAATGGGGAAATGATGTACTTAGCAATTCATTCTATTCTACTCTCTCTTTCCTTCCAATTTCTCTCTGTCCCCCCACATGTATGTGTATGTAAGATGCAAGTGTATGAGTCAATCTCCTTTGTAACTTTGAAAGTCACACAGTATCATCAGCTCTATCTGTTAAATCAAAGCCCCCAACAGCCATCTCTTTCAAGCAGAGATAAATGTGAAAAAGTCTCAGCTGTCTTTATCCTCTGACAGAAATTCAAATAATGCTGAAGTAGGCCAACCTCACTCCAGAATTCATCAACATGCATGTTGGGGTGAAGTCCAGTGATGCTCAGGGCATACAGACAAATGTATTAAAGTCAGTGGTTTGATGTGGGTATGGACAACTCAAGAGGTTTTGAGTTTCGATTTCCCATTATTTTTTAGCAGTGTCATTCTTTCAAACAGATCATTCAAAAGACCTTAGATAAGATGTAAAGATACACAGCTTACAAAAGCAGATCTCCCTGATTGGGTTGAGAGGGAAAATGTAAAGTTCTGCTAGCTAGAAGATCCCCTTCCTCCTCTCTCCTCTGCACTCTTCCTCCCCACACTTTTTAGACATCTCCTAAGGTGTATTTGTTGTAATTGTTCTGCCATCTAGAGGATCCACAAAGGTATTCTTCCCCATTTCAGTACACATATTGGATTCCATACAGACACTGCCCAATATCCTAATCTAAAAATCCTGGTATTAGTTACATCCAGTTATGTCTTTTCTAGCTGAAGCAGGCAGAGATGTCAAAAACAGTACCTGGACAATCTACTCAATCATTCTCTTCTCAACACTGATCATGGGACCAAGACCTAGGATCCAAATTAATTATAAATTGATAAAAATTAAACAGCTATAATTTGGTTAGAATATTGCAGGAGTAGCTAAAATTAGCAAAATCTCAGAAACATATATCATTTTTAATAAAGAAGACCTGGAGATGAAACTGAATATTTGTCATAACTTTAGTCTGATTTTAGCATGAGAGGATTTAATTGCTGAATAAATATCTAGCAGTCTCTTTTGGTCTTCCTAATACCTTTTCCCCCTCTAACATTGTGCCAAACAATTTTGTTGCCTTTAGTTGATTCCAGGTTTGAGGGCTACATCATTTACTTGATTTTAGGAGCAAGAAAATATTTAAACTATTCTTAAACAAGAGATTATATATACTTAAACATCGTACCTACAGGATAAATAGACAAAATGCATTTCATTCCAAAAAAATCATGTTTCAATTATGGTGATACAATGGGTATATATTTAATTATTCATTTCTATTTAGTGACCACTTTTAGCACTATTTCCTGTTTACTAAGAAATTCTCGTAACTACTATTCCAAAAATCTCAAATGTTTCCTATTTTGAAATCTAAGCAGTCTTTTTTCTCCCTAAAATATTTTAAAATATTTGGTATATACTGTTGAGAATCTTATTCAATCTTTTTTATTTGTTGAATTATTTTAACAAGGTAACTGACCTCTATGTACTAACAATGCAGCTTTAACAAGTACCAATTTTTGTCAATTTTTGCATCAAATTTGTTTTATGGTTACAAACAGATATGGGCAGAAAAACTCCAGGAAGCAGCACAAGTTTATTCTCTGAAATGAGGTGTTACCTAAACTAGTTCTGATTTATGCATTATTAGTAAAGGTTTTTAAGTATCAAGAAGATAGGCTTTTTGTTGCCATAATCCCACAACTATTCATTACTCTTTCTGTAAATACCAAGACAGGTGCAAAGACTTTAAAACATGTCAATATTGTACCTTTCCTGTTTCAGATGCCCAAATGAACCTTTGAAACACATGTCCCAGACAACAGATTTGCTAGTTATTTCCTACTCCCTCCCCCCAGGTTAGCCTCCTATGGGATAGTAACACCCTGTATAAACATAAATAGACAGAAAATAATCAATATTACAGGGTCCCTGGCAAAGGAAACCAATTCTATTTTTATGATAATTTTATTTGTTTAGATATATATTTTTTACATCATTGTATTCCCCAGGGTTCTCCAACCACCATATCACCTGTGGATCTTCATTCCAATCCTCCATGCCCCACCCCACCTCTCACACCACAGGCCCCGCCCCAGCTGTATATTTTAGTTTAGTTGTTAGCTTGTTTTGACTTTTTCTCTTAACCTTTTTCTTTGTTTTCCCCATATCCCATCTTTAAGCAAGACCATCTGTGAAACCAATTCTTAACCAACTCTTATTCATAGCTCTTAAAACAGTGATTTTGTATGTAGAAAAAAATGAGATACTTAGACTACAGTCACAAAAGCACCAACTAGTTGCAACAAAGCTAATATCCTGTTTTAAAAATGGGTTATTTAGCAAGAAAGAAAAAGAGAAATATGGTATGGTCTCACTTATATGAGGGATACAGGGAAAACAAACAAATGGACAAGAATAATTTAAAACTGTCAACAAAATTGAACATAGAGCAAGAGAGGGGGAGGAGAGTAAATTCAGTGGAGGGGGAGGGCACAAGAGATAAAGATGGTTCATGGGTGACAAGGTGATGGGAGAACCTTGGGGTAGACAATGATGTAAACTATATGTGTGTGTGCATGCGTGCAATCTATACAAAAAATAAAATTTTTTAAAAATTGGATTATTTTTGAAGGCAGTACTAAAGAACTGGGAAGATTCAAAGTGTGCATGTCATCAATGCAGTGACAGCCAGGACATTCACTCACTTCCCTTTTTAAAAACAAAATAAACAAAACCCACAACCATCAGGGAACACAAAAGGTTGGACTTCTCATAGTGAGACAAGGAAGTGAAGTCAGCTTTCAAGAAAACAAATGACTTGAGCTCTAATACTCTCACCTTAGAAGTTATTGTTTCTCATACACTGCCACCAAAGAAAAGATCATCTATTAACATTTCAACAAATGCTGAAGATGAGACAGACTCAAACAAGTCCTCTGCAATTAGAAAGCTGTGCCCCAGGCCAGGCCCGTCTGCTCACCTTCATTCAAGGACACTTTGTAGACATGGTTCAGGTACATTTCCCTTCTCCCCACATTTCTTTATCTATGTCTGTGACACAATGAGACAGGTTAGTTCTACCAATAAAAAATCTGTAATTCTTTAAGTTTCCTATAAATTGATACAACGGTTAGTCCTCCCTGTTACAACAGTCTAACTTCAATCAGACTATTTCAAAATTCATGGCTCCCATTTAAAAATACTAATGAACTGATTCAGAAAAATTGAGGGCTAAGATCAGATGATGAGACAGAGAACCAGGGCCACTGTGAGCAAACAGGTGCTATTAGCATCTCCTGAGCTCTCTCCAAATGGGGTCCAGACTACGGCACGTCAATCACAGAGAGGACAGGTCTCTGAGTATTATAAAAAATAAAGGAAATGAAGTATACTAAAATATTAGAAACACGAATATCAAATGAAATTAAAATGAACAAACTGGTTCTGTATAAGGGTGTGGTGGGGGGCAGGAGGTAAGCTAAGCAGAAACCAGCCTCAGTGTTTTTCTCTCCCATGGTTTCTACACCTAAGAAACATTAGAAAGATATAAACTACAAATAGGGAAACAAGGAACACTCCCTTTTACCTTGAATCACAAGTCTAACAAGATCAGACATGAAAAACAGAGGAAAGAAAGGTATATCCAACGCCAGGCAAGAGTAAGAAGAGTAGCAGAGCAAGACGGACCAACTGCCAGGTGACAGGTGTATCCTAGGAGTTTATATAACTCTCCACACTTCTTTGTCAGTTTACATGAATTTATCTTCAGGACAGTCATGTAAATGAGAATACTCTGAATTTTAAATCTGAAAAACATCATCCCTACATCCTCTCTACACACCAATCTGATCATAACTTCACTGCAAGGACTCAATCCCAAAGGAGTCAACTCAAATTCCTCTGCCAATGAAAGCTGGGCTTAAATGATCAGTTATGACTGACAAACCACTATGATTGGCAGATGTCCAGAAAATGTCTCTGGCCTCAGATTAAAAACACAGTGCATGGGAGCCTCAGTTTCCCCATCTAAAAAAGTAAAAGATTTGGGTCAAGTGATATCTAAGATTGTTTTCCATCAAGGCTCTAAAAGAATGAGGGAAAAGACAGTGAAACTCAGAACTCATCAGCTTCACTTAACTAAGAGTAGTCAGAGAACCTTAAAGGCACAAAGAGAGAAGCAACATGAAGGGCCATGTCAAGAGAAAAAGCCACATATTGCTGGATACTTTTCCTTTATCAGGTGCTGGCTATGAGAATAGCAGGAGGGAGTTAAGATTTAAGACTGACATTAGAAGAAACTGTTCAGGTGAACAATAACTTGTTGCCATGCATTCATTATGTAATGACAGTTAATTCTCTGTTCTCTGGGTTTCAAAACAAGAACTCATTTTTTTTCACTGTAATTTTCAGTATTAAAGAAAAAGCTTAAAGATGTCAGAAGATTTAAGATATTATTGCTATTTAAACACACACACATGCACACATGCACATACACACACAGTAAACTAAGATGGCTCATAGCAATCAGGCATAGTGGAGACAGGGTACCAGAAAAATAAACACATAGTGCTGAAGACACATTATCTTAAAGCTATACCAGGAGCAGCAAGTTCTTATTTAGCAATTACACCGTGTAGCTGACAGCATGCACACTCCTACACAGACGGGATCTAGTAAAATCTTCTGGTTAGCAGCAAACCTTTCAAGTCTCAGTGCACCGGGAATGTGTTAACTTGACAAGACCTCAGAGTAGTCAGTTCTAAATGATCTCACTTGACCTGCTGATTTACTTGTAAGGTATTGTGGCCTAATTCTGCCCTCAAGCGACATTCCCTTTGATTTCTCCAGGGATGGCCTGATGCCCACATGTGACACAAGCCCCTAGAATGACTGTTACCAACATGTGGCTTCCTGGGGTGCAAAGATCAGTGCATGAGCCTCAGCGCTATGTCAGAGAGTCAAGTGCCTCAAAGAGAAAGAAAGGGGAAGAGCACTGAATAAAAAGAAGCAGAGGGGTAGAGACACATGGGCTATGGTATAGGGCAGGGTTTATCATGAGCTGTACACAGAACCCCAAATTCTGTCTCTGTGGAAAGGTATTGGCAAGTACCTAGCTCCCAAATCCCATTTACACCACATGTCAATTAAATCTTCAAGAAAGGTATGGAAACTACTAGCTTGCAAAGCTATCCTGACTTCACAACATCTGGAGGGGTGGGGAATCAAGGTCTCATCTAGTTAAACCTAGTTTAGCCTGAAAATGGTAGCAACTAAACCCTTCAATCAGAACTCAAAAAGACTATTCTGGGATTCAGAAATACTTTGCAAATATTTTCTTCACTTTAAGACAGAGACCATCAAGTCTCAAAACTGTTCAATGGTCTATCCAAGTCAAATTGAGTTTTTTTTCTTCTTTTTCCTCTTTTTTTTTTAGACTAGGTCTTGCTATTTTTGTCCATGGAAACTCAGGCTCTCACGTTGCCTGGGATACCATGGACTCAAGCAATCCCCAGCCTCAGCTTCCCAGGTAGCTGGGATCACATGCCACCACACCCAGCTATTTTTTGGGACTAGGCCTCACTGTGTTGCCCCAAGCGGGATTCGAACTGCGACAAATTGAGTTCCTATATAACTTATTCCAAGACTCCTCCACACCCTGGCAGTAAACCATCCCAATTTTCTCTCAAAATTATGGGTAGAAGACACCTAAACAAGAACCTCCAGAGACAGTGTAAGGTTATGAGCAAGAGTGACACCTTTATCAGTTGCCCTACTCTAAAGCTGATGAATTCCACTTAGATCTACACAGCACACAGAGCTTGACACATAATTATCTTTTTGTTTGAGTTAATCATTATTAGCAGTCAGGCAAGATTCATTTCCATATTAGAGTTCCTGATTTCCTCTGTCATAGTAACACAAATCAGAGAGTAGAAATAAACTCCAGGCCGGGCACGGTGGCGCGTGCTTGTAAGTGGCAGCGTAGGAAGTCGCGGCTGTAACCAGGAATCGCAGTTTGAGTATGGTCTGGGGCACGGAGTGAGACTTAGTTCCCAAAAAATATAGCTGGGCATGGTGGCGTGTGCCTGTAATCCCAGCTACCTGGGAAGCTGAGGCTGGGGATTGCTTGAGTCTGTGGTACCCCAGGCAACATAAGCCTGCGGTTCCACAGGCAAAAATAGTGAGACCTAGTTTCAAAAGAAAAAACAAAAAAAAAACCTCCAGTTTTGTTTTACAGATTTTTTTCAACTTAAGGATCTCATGGCACAATGGTAGCGAGTCTGACTCTGGATTTTTTCAAGTCAAATAAATCAAAGTACCAAGTATGAAAAAGAATGCTTCCATTGTCAGAACTAGATTGAAAGACAGCAAATTATACAATGAAATTTTCTGAAGCAGCCAAAATATTTGTTTTGGTTCAACTTTCTATTACAAAGGGTCTCAGCATATCTATTCTCAAACTATGAAAATGACATATAATAGATCAAGAGTCCCTATAGTAGGCAAGGCAGCAAAGTGAAGCCAAGGCAGGGTTGATTGCGTGCAGTATGAAGAGTAGGAATGGATTTGGGGGTCAGACTGATAGGAAATCAGGCTCCAGATCTATTACACAGTAGTAACGTGACAATGGGCAATTTACCTAACTTCCTTGAGCTTAATTTGCCTCATCCGTAATATGCTCTGACACCAACCTAGCAGGGTACCTTGAAGGTAAATTAATTAATGTATATGAAGTATTGAACTTTCAGTCAGGTGCTCTATAAATGCAAATTATTTTAACACATCTTGATTCCTAGACATGTCTGCCCCTCCCATTACCTTAAATTAAGGTAGTTGTTATTTAACCTAATTCAGAAATTGGCCCCAAGTCATTTCACTACAACACCTGTGTGAATTCCTGTTAGATTAACTCCCTCTCCTATCAATCCCCATCACTGCCTCACCCAAAGCCTACTCTGATGACCCTAAAACTTAGGAAGGCCAAGCTGTGCTTTAAAAAAGAAGGAAATCAAAACATTTCTGGCAACAGTTCATTACTAAAATCTGTTCCGGAGCAAAGCAAAGATGTGGTTAAGAGGTCAAATCTCAGTTCCAGTGGTCAAATTAAATTTGACTGGCTATTAAACCACCACTGCCTAATCTTGATCATATATTTTAAAGATTTCTACAAATGTTTAAATGCTACAAGTTATTGCCCATATCTGATACTGCACCAAAAACTACCCCAGACTATCTATTACTAAATTCAAATATCAGAAGAATAGTTAGATTATGGGACGCCAAGAACAGCAATAACAATAAATGGTTATGTCATATATCAAAATGTCATACAGCTTTTCCACTTATGAATCTAAAAGCACATTAACCACATTATCTCTAGAGACCAGCCTGTGTGTAGGCAAAACCCTAGTGGCAACAATGGCTTTTCCAAAAATTAGTCCAACTTTCAAGGAAGATGAGTCACGTGGCCAGTATGTGCTAGGATCGCAGATGCCTCCTCCTCACCATCAGCTCCTCCTGGGGCCACCACTGCAAGACTCTGCTTGCTCAATGCACTGGGCCATGGCTGTCTCTTATATAGCAAGCACAATGTTAAATGAAGTTTTTCTGAGCACTGGGTTTTAGGTTGTACACAAGCCATTTGGAATGTAATTAACCATATGATATGTGCACACACATACACACATATGTAAAAGTAGTTTCTTACTTGGTATTCAATAAATAATAAGCTATTGAAATGAAAGTATTTGATAACTGATTAATGAGGAAGAAATTAAAATCAAAGGTGCACTTTTAATCCCATCTGGTTAATAGAAATGTTTCCACTCTTCAAAGAACTTGATAGAAGGGTCAATGACACAAGAAAGACACCATTTACAATAAAAACGTATACTAAAAAGGTCAAGTGTTTAGTCATCACAGCCTGATCTCTGAGCTGAGGTGATTCTCAGTCTCATTCTTAGAGATTTGGTCCCCCTGGCATATTTAAGGAGAAATAGAACATTTCTCTAGCCTCAAAATAACTCCCTACAACATTTATTACTTACTGTCATTACTTTAATATATGCCCACAAATTCTTTAATACTCCTCCCTTTAACTAGTCAAGCCTAACCTATCACCTTGAGTATGGGCAGGACATAGTGATTTACTCTTGTGAATAGAGAATGGGAAGTAATTTGACAATAGAGACATGGACCAGATAATGTGTTAATCAAGTGTTCAAAATTAACACTATCAGAAATAAGTCATGCTGACATCATATCCATTGATATTATCCAACAAGAAAGGCACACTCTCTGTGCTCCCCCCTCCAAATTCATACCCTCAGTTCAATCATGAGAAAACACCAGAAAAAAATCCAAAGGGAGGAACACTCTACAAAATACTTTACCACTATTTTCCAAAAGTGTCAACCTAGAAAGACTGAGAAACTGTCACAAACTAGAAGGGATATGGAGAAAAATAAATACAGCATGGTATCCAGAGCTGGAGTAAAGAAAGGACATGAGCAGGAAAAAAAGAAATTCAAATATTGTCTGTAGTATGTCAACATTTTTTAGTTCAGGTAAGTGTACTGTGATTAGGGTAAAATGTTAATATTAGGAGAAACTAGATGAAGACTATACAGGAACTTCCTTACTAACTTTGCAATTCTTATGAAAATATCTAAGACAAACTAGAAAACAAATAATTCCAAAAAAATAACTGGGCTATAACACCACTTCATGTTAAATGAATTCACATACAAAAAATCTGCAACTCAACCACTTGTTGGAACAGATTCATGTTAGGCTATAAAATGAACCACTTTTCATGGAGAACTATCTTCCCTGGACTTCAGAGATTAAAAAGGAGAAACTCTAAAAGTAAACAGATGGACCTTAATGCAGTCACATCCAAAACCACATATAACCATTATTCACCCATTCAGCTGCATTTTGATTGTGACACACATGCTATGTCCAACACTAAGGTCTAAAAGCTCTACCCACCATGACAACCACACATGGTCAGTTCAAGAGGGGTACGGCAGCACATCCTCCTTGACCTTTCCAGCCTGACCCAGGAGTCCTCCCTTGGTCATCTCACATGCATGGAACTGTAATTGCTGGCTTCCTCACCAACCCATCTCACAAGAGAAATGTCCCAAGAACTCAGCAGGAACTGCTTTTTGTAAAAATAACAAGTTTATTACTGTTCCATGGCTGCTGGTATAAAACAGGAGACACTTGAAACAGAGACCAACTACCTAATAATTCATGAGAAAAGTAGGTGCCAAAGCTTTATGTTTTATTTGCACTGGTTCCTCATCCCTTCCACAGCAGGGAAACCACACCTGAGGGGGGAAACACTATTGTTAAAATATTAACAGGATGTGAAAAATGGCACTTTATTAAAATAGTTTTTTTAAGTCACACTATTACATATAAATAAATCTATTTATGTTGTTTCATTCAGAATGTAAAACCTCGAGTCTCTAAGGAGACTGTGTTTTATGTTTTTAAGTATTAAACAGTACTTAGAAATCATTTACTAATATTTAATAAATGGACCTGTTAAAATGTGAAAAATAAATCGAAATGCTGAATCTGAAGCCAATGACAACAGCTCAATACTGTGACCAACCAGTCACTTAATCTCTTTAAGCTTCATTCTCTTAAATTTTAGGAGATGTTCAATAATAGAATCTCAAAAAATGTTCAGTGAAAGAAGTATTTCCAAAGATTGTTCAGTGAAAGCAATATTTCCAAAGATTTCTCAATCTTTACAGCTGAAAATTCCTATAATTCTCTTAAGTGGCAGAATGCCAGGAAGCCCAGGTGCCTGATGGTCCCTGACAGCTATGATTCACAAGCAGTCCTATCAGGGAGGCAGAAATTCATAACAACAAATTTAGAATTCTATTTGTTAACTTGGGTTATTCAGAGTTATTCATGATAAGTTAAGCTCTTTACAAACAGAAAACTACAACCACAGAGCTCTAATGGTAAATATTAAAGCCATGTAAATTATTTTCTTAGTTAGCAAGCATAAATAAACAAACTTTCCAAAACTTCATGACTTTAAAAGATCAGCAGTATCATTTTTAGAAAAGAAATATTCCCCCTCACACAGAATACATGGGCTGTGACAGGCAATCCCTTTCACAAGTGTCAAGTAAACAGAAGATACAGGATTAATTTCCAAGAAGATTTCACACTGCAGCAGTGTGATGTCCTCTCTTGTCTTCAGCACTGTACACGACACACTCTGGTCACTAAGCTAAGCAGTATGTCTCAACAATTCATTAGCATCAGTTCCATTCAGAGGTAGCCAGAAATTCCGGGGTCAATTAAGTATTCTGACAACACGCAAAAGTACTCTTTCCACCCCACCACAGGGATGACTTTGACTTGAGAATACACAATGCAGCGGTCCATTATATCTTTTGTGTGTGTCATCTTTTGATTAGAAAACATCCATTTGAGGGTTTTTATCTAAAATAACATGAGTTTATGACACTGGCTTTTTATCCCCTAACCAACAGAATGAACATTCCTTGGGTCTGTCCCTCAACCCCACATCCTTCAGATGTGGAGACCAAAGACGTTCCCAGCCCCCACTCCAGTATCTGCACACCCTCCACACCCCTCCATCTGCAGTCTTCAATACCATCTTCTCACCCATCCCTTGCTTCCCAGACAGTAAACATCCATGTCTATAGTTAACTCCCTGTCTCCAATTCTTAATGAGATCCCAGATCCACCAAAATTATCCCCCTATGTCAAGGCTGCCATCACCCATCCAGTCAACCTGCATCTATCTTATACCCAATAGCCCAAGGCAGCAAGGACCACTTCTCCCATGAATACTAGTGGAGACATGCAAGGGTGCAAGGTATTTCTGGAAAATATAAAACCAGCGCTGCAGCTGAGCCCTCTTCAGGATTCACCACTTCTGCATGTCAAGATGATGGGACAGCCCTGCACTCTAAAGGTCAAAGAGGTTGCCCTAGATCCTACTGGAACTGCAGGCCCTGGGTTCTGCCCGCAGATTCCCATCTCTGTGACTTGCTGGGGAACTGCTTACTGGACAAGGAAAACTATTCAAGAAGCACTCCCACCTCACCAAGCTCCTCAGGCCCAGGAGAGTAAGCAGGGCGAGACCTGTCTGAAAGACTTATCCTTAGGCAAGACTAGGAGTCTCCTAGGGTAGCAGCCTCTGAGGCCCAGCTGCAGTTCCCTGGTCTCTCAACTTGGCCTGAGTCTTTGCCTCCAGACTAATGGCAGTTTCTAAACCAACTACAAATCTCCAAAGTCGCACACCAAGTGAAAACAAGGAAGCTTTCTTTTGCAGAAACAAATACACAAGTGAATGCCTATCGATATACATGTAGATTTTAATAGATAAAATCAAATGAGAAAATCTTTGAAGCTAACATATTTAAGTTTGAATCCTTATTCTACTACATACTAGATATGCAACTTTTGTATGAATTATTTGAGGTTACTTTTTTAATTGAGGTAAACAATGGTTTATAACACTGAATAGGACTTAGAGGAATAGGATCAAAACCTTCAGATCTGTTTGAGTTCATTTTTCAGGTTCAGTTTCAACATGTAATGTAACCTATCATCCTGTTACAATTCTGTGACTAGAAATCTCTGTAACACACATTACACAGAGCCTGCTCATGATATGTACGCAGGAAATGGTGGCACTCACTGCCACCAGCGTCATGCTTAAGGTCCTTGTGTGTGTGTGTGTGTGTGTGTGTGTGTGTGTATGTGTAAAAGAAACATACACATCCTTCTTTGAAGTCTAACCCTGAGAATGCTGGATGCTCATAGATTGCTTACCTAAGCTAATACACTTAGGTAAAATGCTGCAGAGTTGTTGCAAAACTGAAAGCCAGGAGAACAGAATTACAGGCTAAAAAATTTCCTTGACTATGTCTAGCCCTATTGCAGCAGGAAGGACCACTTGGTGATATCATGAATTAAATGGAGCCAAATTCACTTAGAAGGATTTCCAAGTAAGATGACTTCAACTTCTTCCTGAGAAAACCAGTTAACATCTCGCATATACAAAGCACACAAACAGCTAATTTAAAACCTCCCCCATTTCAGTTAAGCACATTGTTTTTTTTTTCCCCTGTTGTATAGGACTTGGAACACATATGACATAATTACTAAATCACTTCTCAGACTTCTTTTCCTTAGTATCACAAACCTTTAGTCAAATCCTGTTCTCATTTTTAGTGATTTTTCAAGGACCCTGTTCACCTATGAAATTATAGAGACTGGAACAGGTCAACAAATCACACAAAAGAAACTAAAAAACAAAAAGAGAAATGAGTTAATGGTCATTGAGCTTTATATTCTAATTATGAAAAGTACTATGCTTAGCTATTTTAATGACAATCCCATGTTAATGGCCTGATTTCAAATATGACAACTTACTTTTCTACCCCTACCATATTTACACTGCACATTCTACCCCAATAGTTTGCTTTTCTTTGCCTTTAAAATAATCCTTCACTTCTATATAGTCCTTTATACTTTTTAATATAATTCTACACCATCCTCACAATCACCCTGGATTAAAGCAATGCAGGTATTAATACTAATTCGCAATTATTGGGTTTGTTATTGGTGGTCTGTTGTTTTCTTTTAAGGGACGTTCCAAAAGCTTCACTCTAGGAGAGGGCAGTAACTAGTGATAGCCAGAACCAACTGGGAACAGCTGGTATCCATCAATCAAGTGTTTCCTTCCCTTTGCTACCAAAATACATATACCACACCTCACACATAGTTACTGAAACAGATGACTCTGCTTTGAGTCCCAAGGTTTCAGTTTCCCATAAATTTTATAGTCTTTGAATATGTATACTGCCTGCTTTTTTATTTTTATTCTTTTGTTTTTAATCAGAAAAGGTTCTACATGACCCTCATTAAAGGCTTTGCCAAAATATCTCTTATTTTCTCTCCAGAACAAGTGAAGAGACATTTATTAGCTTCCTCTTACACAGAACATCCATCATGAACATTTATTTCCTGTGTTTTCCAAATGTCCTCCATGAAATGATGGCTTTTTTTTTTTCTCTTTTCTTCTGATAACAAGAGAATATTAGTTTATAAGACTGTTTAAGTTTCAGGTGTCCAGTTTCTCACTCACCAACTCTGTAACAACCACAGTCACTACCAAATACCCAGTCATCATCCACCATTAACCAGCTGGCCTCTTCTACCTCTTCTCATTCCCTTCCTGCTGCTTCCCTTTCCCTTCCTTCAACTTGGGAAGCCACTGCTCTGTTGTCCAACTCTAGGGGGCTTTAGTTTTGCTTTTTTTGTTTTTTTTTTCTTTTTAAGACACAAAGGAGTGAAATCATACCGTATTTGCCTTTCCCCTTTTGACTAATTTTGCTTAGCATAATCCCCTCAAGATCCAACCATGAAGCAAATGACAAGATTAATCTTTTATGATTGAGTAATATTCCTTTGTGTATGTATATCACATTATCTTCAACCATTTATACTTCATCAGGCACTTGGTTTGTTTCCATAGTATGGCTAATATGAATAGAGCTGCAATGAATATCTATCACTGCAGATATCACTTTGAATATTTTCATATTCTTCAGGTAAATACCCAAAAGTGTGACAATTATGAGATAATTCTATTTTTAATTTTCTAAGGAAACTACTGTTTTCCATGTGGCTCCACCAATTTGTATCCTCACCAAGTACACAAGGGTTCATTTTTCTCCACAAACTCTTAGACAATTATTTGTAACACCTTTTTATATAACCATTCTAACCAGCGTGAGGGGTGTCATCTCATTGTGGTTTTGATTTGCATTTCGCTAATAAGTGATACAAAACATCTTATATATGTGTCTGTTGGCCATCTGTGTGTTGTCTTTGGTGGAATACCCATCTGACTCCTCTGCCTAGCTCTTTAGAGGGTTGAATGCTCTTCTGTTGTTAAATTATTTACGTATTTTAAATATGATTCCCCTCATCTGATATATGGTTTACAAATATTCTCTCCCATTCAGTGAACTGACTTCATTTTGACAAATGTTTCTTCACCATGCAGAAGCATTTTAGTTTGATGTAGTCTCATTTGTTTACATTTGTTTACATTCTTTTGTTTACCTTGCTCTCTGGAGACAAATCCAAAACATCAGTAAGGATGATGACAATGATCTTATCACCTGTTTTCTTCTATGTATTTAGTGGTTTCTGGTCTTAAATTTGTCTTTAATACATTTTAAATTAATTCTAGCATATGGTATAAAGTAGTGGTCTAGCTTTATTCTTTTGCAAGTGGCAGTTCAGTTTTCCCAGTACCATTTATTGAAGCCATTTTCTATTCAGCATTGTATGTTCTTGGTTCATTTATAATAAGTTAGTTTTCCATATATACAGAGTTTTTTATTTCTGTACCTTTAGCCAGTTTTCATTCTGATACCAGTCTGATTTGATCACTGTAGCTTTGGAGTATAGTTTGAAGAGCACAACCCCTCCATTCTTATTCTTTTTTCTTGGGATTGTTTTGGTTATTAGCTTTAGGGTTCCATACAAATTTAAAAAGTGTTTGCTCTATTTTTGTGAAGAATGCTGTGAATTTATATGTTGTTTTAGGTACACTGGTCATTTTGACAATATTCTTTAATCCATGAGCATGGAATATATTTCCTAGAGCCTTTGTCAACTTCTTTGACATGTGTTTTAAAAGTTTTCAGCACACAGGTTAGATTTATTCCTAGGTATTTTATTCTCTTTGATGTAATTGCAAATGCTACTCTTTTCATCATCTCCTTTCTGCTAGTTCCTTGTTTGCGAATAGAAATAACAAGAAAAAAAAAAAAAGATTTTGTAACCAGAAACTATTCATTTATGATTTTAAACCAATTCTTGAGCAGATTCTTTATTTTGACATATAATACCATCTGCATATAGTGACAGTTTTATGTCATCCTTTACAATTTGAATAATTTATTTTTCTTGACCAATTGCTTTGAACAGGACTTCCAACACTGAGCTAAATAGTAATAATGATGGTGGGCATTCCTACCTTGTTCATGGTCTTAAAAGAAAAGCCTCCAATTTTTCTCTGCTGAATACAATGTAAGCCATTGGTTTATTATATACATGGCTTTCATTACATTTAGGTATGTTCTGTCTTTCCTTATGAGCTTTTATCACAAATGGATATGTATTATATGAAATGCCTTTTCTGCTTGTATTGAGATGTTTTTAATCTTTAATTTTGTTATTTGATGAATTACACTTGATTGATTTGTGTATGTTGAAGAATGATGGTTAGGTTTTGTTTTTTTTTAAAGGCAAGTATGAGTCTATAAGAATAAAGGGCAGACAGGAGACATCAGCAGTTGAGAGGAACATGCTAGATGCTATCAGGATACAGTATTCAGATTTGATGATGCAGCCAATTAGACACTTAGCCACCAGAACAGTATCTGGACTACAAATCATATCCAAACACTCTCTGATTAAGACATTTCCTGTAAGAATAATCAAAATTATCCAACAATCTCAAGAAACATGCAGTTCTTAAAATGAACTTGACATTGTGGGCAATGCTATGACCCTGTGGGACCAGAAAGACAGATACGACAGCGGAAAATACTAACAGTGACAAAATGGCTACTTGGGAGCCAAAATTTGTCATAATTCAAGTATTATTTTAGTCACTTTAATTGCTAATAAACATAAAGTTAAAGAACACATCAAAATAGATAAAAGTTGGGTGCATCTGGAGATAATAAAATTCAATGTTGAAATGCCTCAAAACACACTTTAACGTGATAGCAGCATTGGACAAAGACTAAACTTGTGAAAATACATGAAGATAAAGCTAAGCTCAGACTTGCCATGCAAACTTTCTCTGAGTCTAAAACGTCCTGGTGGCCGGGTTGGTGGTGCATGCCTGTATGCTTCAGCCTATGAAGCAGCTGGGGCTAGGGATCATGGTTCGAGTCCCACTAGGGGCAACACAGCGAGACCTAGTCCCAAAAAATAGCTGGGCGTGGTGGCACATGCCTGTAATTCCAGCTACCTGGGAAGCTGAGGCTCGGGACTGCTTGAGTCTGTGGTACCCTGGGCACCATAAGCCTGTAGTTCCACGGGCAAAAATAGCAAGACCTAGTCTCAAAAAGCAAAATGTATGGGTGAAACAAAACTAAAGCATAGCACAAGACAGGGAGAGGAGAGAGAGAACAGGGATTGGGGAAGGCACAAAAGATTAAGATAGTATACAGGTGATAAAGTGATGGGAGAGCAACAGGGTAGACAATGATACAATATAGATATGTATTTAGACATATAAGTGCAAACAATAAAAAGGTAATAAAAAAGAAAGGAAATCAGGTTAAAGAAGTAATTTAGAAAATAATAAAAATAGAACTTGTCTAAAAAAATTTAAAATTTAGAAAATTAAATGTCCTGGTGAATATTTAAAAGGATGCAAAAAACAGATTCATCTGTAATAAAAGACCTCCTAACAGGTACAACCCTCAGTAATAAAAAAAGAAGACTGAAAAAAAGATAAAGGTCAAGTAGAAAACATTCAAGTGAGAAAAACATTATACTAAGCATGGAAGGAATCGATACCTGCAGAGTCTAGTTTTTGTTGGCCGATATGCTTCTAATGATTTTCAAAGAACATGACTTTGCAGAAAAAGAATAAAGAAACCAAAATGAAGTGTATGCTAAATTAAAAGCTAAGCACTATGAAAAATGTAACAGCAGAGGAGGAGGGGTGAAGTGGGGGGGGGGTGAGGGCATCAAATTGATACTGGGAACAGCAACAGAACTTTGGTGATAGGTGAGATGAGGCTTATAACACAGAGATGAAGTTGAAATTTATGTACTGTGGTAAATCAATAAAATTTTATTATGTTCAAAAAAAGTAAAATAAAAGTGAAACAAAACAAGAGATATATAAATACTATAGATGCTGAAATAAAATTCCTAGAAGAAAAAATTGGGAGATGTTTTCTGGAGTTTTTGGATGACAAATGCTCAGATTATAGAAAAGAGGTACACTTTCTTTTCTTCATGGCCAAATGAGATAGATAGACTTTCTCAGCGAAGCAAAAGAGGGACTCATTCTATTCAAACAAAAAGTGAAAGTAGTACCTGATAAAATCAATCAGCAAAACTGGTAGTCTTCAAAGAAAGAACAAAGTAGAGATGTGGAAAGTAGAAAGAGAGGAAGAAAAAGCAGCTAAAAAATCATGGAGGATCAACAAGAAACTTTAAGCAAATAAAAATCAAAAAGTCACAGATTAAAAAAAACACACACACACACAAAAAGAAAAGGTGTTAAAGATATCCAGCCTGGTTGAGCAAAAGAAAAAGCAGCTTTGGGTCAAGCAAATGAAAGCTGATTGTGATGAGGAATATAATGAAAACGATGCAGCTGAATCAGTAAAAACACCTGCCAGGCACGGTGGTTTGTGCCTATGGAGGGAGGCCAGGGCCGGGAGTTGCTTGAATCCACAGGTTTGAGACCCACCCGGGGAAACATAGCGAGATCTAGTTCCAAAAAATATCTGGGCATGGTGGTGCATGCCTGTAATCCCAGCTACCTGGGAGGCTAGGGATTGCTTGAGTCCATGGTACCCCAGGCAACACGAGTCTGTGGTTCCCTGGGCAACACAGCAAGACCTAGCCTCAGAAACACACACCCACACCCACCCCCTAGGGCAACATAGCAAGATCTAGCCTGAGAAACACACACACACACACACACACACACAGAACCTGCATCAAAACAAAAGAAGACTAGTAGTGAAGCAAATTTTTAGGTGGCTGACTGCTTTAACCTTTGGAGGTTTGATTTGATTTTCTTTTTGGTTGGAAGGTGCACATGGGAGCCCACTTCAATGTCCTTCTGGAAGAAGTAAAGCTTTGTGGTTTAACCAGTCTTTTTCTTACCATCCAAATGAATGGTTCTGTTTGTGTAATTTCATATGATTCAAACATCAAAGAGGTTCTCCTACTATGAGACAATGTTAGTAGAAATCAATAATATACATATCACATAAAGAAAATTAAATGAAGAATCAATGAGGGCAAATTTCATACAAAGAAAAGTTCAAGTTTTAATTAAACAGTAGTGGCTGCTACTTGTTTTATATTTCCCTTTCAGTTTAACTGCTGGTAAGAAGATACAGCAGCAAAGAGAAAAGAAAAAAGAAAGGAAAAAAAAAACAAGTATTATTATAATTAAACTACTCCCAAAAGTAACTGCTATAACATTACATAGATGGTGAGAGATAATTGTTTTAAAGGAAAATATGCATAGAAAACTATGCTGACCAAATTGTAGCATAGTTTCCTTTGTATCTGTTCCAAGTAAATAGAGCTTACAGACTTGCACATATTCCTCACCCTTTTCTTCAGTATTGTTCCAGTGCATTCTGCTCACCTTCTCTAACCTGGTTATCTGCCACATCTTGAAAGGAATAGGTAAAGCATATGGTATGGATTCAATGACTCACCACTTGGAGAAAAGAAAGTGCGGTGTGGAAAAAATGCTTGAAGACCTAACTTCATGTCTGAATGTCAGTGAGCAGGGTACCGTTTGTGAAGCTTGTAAAAAGTAAGTTGGCACTGCAGGATAACTTGTCCAAAAGAAAAGCTGAAGTCATGGTTATCTATTTCAAAGGTTTATAAAAAAAAAAAAGTCCTAAAAAAAGATGTCTGAATACTCCCAATTCTACAAACATTAAACACACACACACATATAATTTATAAAATAATTATAAAACATAGGCAACCATCATTTCAGTCAAGTAAAAATGTAGTATAAATATAAAGACCATCTTTGTTTTATGCCCTATTTGAGGCTGATACTCAAATAGGGCATAAAACAGAATAAGAAAATTGATAAAAAATAAATATGTCAATAAGAAATAATTGAGTTGAGGAGAAGGGCACAAAAGAGCAGGATGGTTGACAGGTGTTAGGGAGGTAGGAAGACCCCAGGGTACACAATAATGTAATATATATAAATACACATATATATGCAAAAATAAAAAAATCAGCCATCACAGAGATAGTTGACATTCTCTGTGGCTATCTCTTCTATCCGATTCCCCATTATACATTCCCAGAAATAATAATCAGTACACTGGATTTGATGTTTATCATTCCTGTGGTATATGAAACTTTTAAATCACACATATGAGTAAATAATATTTATTTTGCATGGTTTATAATTTTGCAATTATGGTTTTGTAATATTTGTTTTCTTCCCACAAAAAAATTAATTAAAATAAATAAATAAACTACTCAGTTCTTTCAAAAAAAAAAGAGAGAAGAAATAAATTAGTCATATTGAGACCTAGTCCCAAAAAAATAGCTGGGTGTGGTGGTGAACACCTATAATCCCAGCTACCTGGGAAGTTGAGGCTGGGGATTGCTTGAGTCTGTGGTACCCTGGGCAACGTGAGCCTGTGGTTCCACGGACAAAAATAGCGAGACCTAGTCTCAAAAAATTTTCCAAAAAAAAAAAAAAAAAGAAAGAAAGAAATGAGTCAAATGTTGGGGGGAAAAAAAAACCCCTATGTGCAGACAATTGACAGAAAAACAGCAAAAAAGATACTCAACCTCAACACTCACGTAAGAAAATGAAAATGAAACCTCCACTGAGCATATCCTCCACACCAGTCACTCATGTTTTTATATCGTCACTATCCCCCCCTACAGCCCTGGCCCCACCATCTTCTACTTTACAGTCACCAATCCCTAACTTTTCAACTCAAATCCCATCAAAGTCAACAACCCTACCAAAGAGTGCCCTATGTGCCCCACTACCCTTTCATAGCCCTCAAATCAGGCTTATGATGTAAAAAAGAAAACAGCAAATCAGAAGCAGGGTAGGAAGAAATACAACACCTCAAAAGATGTGATGTGGTGATCTGCCAAGGCAATAGTCACAGATAAACAAGCTGTCTAAGAAGGTGTCAGTACACAAAGGTGCACAACAAGAAAAACGCAGGGGTCCCAAGTCAGGCCAGGTTTTAATTTATGAGTAAAACACTAAAATGACCAAAATGGCATAACTGCTGGGTCGGACTCGAATTTTAAATGAACTTCAAGTATCTTTTATTGCCAGATGCTGTCCTATTCATGGACCACACAGTTCAACTGAATCTATAAGAAGTGAACATTTCAATTTTACTGCATTGTTTCTCTTTTTTTTTTTTTTTTTTTTTTTTTGAGACTAGTTCTCGCTATTTTTGCCCATGGAACGGCAGGCTCATGTTGCCCGGACTCAAGCAATCCCCAGCCTCAGCTTCCCAGGTAGCTGGAATTACAGGAGTGCGCCACCGCGCCCAGCTATTTTTTGGTACTAGGTCTCACTGTGTTGCCCCAAGCAGGACTCAAACCGTGATCCCTAGCCCAGCCACTTCATAGGCTAAAGCTTACAGGCCGAGCCACCATGGCCGCCTTTTACTGCATTGTTTCAATTTTCCTCCTAAATCTTTTAGCAAAATGATGGGGGGGGGAAGGGATTAACCAGCTATATTTCACCTTTCTACCACTTCAAAGTGCTTATAAATCTATAACTGGCCAAAATACAGGTAACAAGAAGAAAACTTTCATCTGGCTGCAGAAAGATGAGTTACTGTCCCTGATCAGACAGTGAGATGGACACCATCAGCAAATTGGCACTATCTTTCTGTGGAAGTAATTATAGATTCACATACAATAGTGAGAATACAGATGGTCTCCTAGACACATGGCCCAGTTGCCACTAATGATACCATTTAGCAAAGCCATAGTCTAGCACCATCCCTAGATACTGACCTATGTCCGTGCCACCAAACTTTTCCAGATACCCCCTTGTTCATTTGTACTTGTGTGGACTAAGCTCTGCACAGTGCTACACCTGTTATTCTGATGTCGCCATCACCACAGTTAAGCCCTCCAACAGCACCCGGTACTAAAAGACAATGTTCCTCACCTCACCCTTTAATAGCCACACCTACCTCCCACTCTCTTACCCCTACATTCAGAAAACCGCTCATTTATCCTCCAACCTTTAAATTTTTGTGCACATCCTAGTGGGGAGCAGCTAGACACACACCCCAGTGCCCCCTTAGTTCCTGTTACTGCTCCCCAGCTCCACACAGCTCCATATCCTCAAGAGGGATCAAACTGAAACAGCAAGTCCTCAACTAATTGATTTCTTGACCTTACTGATAGAGAAGATGACCCAAAAGCATCAGGGAGAAGTTGAGGTAGACAGGACTCTAAAATGTGTATTTTAGGGTGTACTTTTGGCTATCAAAGGAAAAAACATTCTAAAATTTCATAAAGTGTCATATAAATATTTAAGTACTGATTCCTCTGAAATTAAAAAAGAAAATCTTGTTTCTCAGCTACCCCATTTAGAAGGGCATAATTCAGCATTTCTTCTTTCTATAAAGCCTTTTAACCATTTCAACCATGAATTACTTAAGTCATCCTACATAAGTAGGATGCAAATGAATGCACAGGCATCCATTTAAAGAAAATATCCTTTTCTCCTTGCAAACCATTAGACACAATTTTATTCTTTGAATTTTAAATCTAAATACAAAGGATCAACTGCCAGTTAGTAAAGTGCAGCTTATAAAGAAATACAAAGAAAAAAAAAATAAGTAAACAAACACACACACATCCTTTCACAGCAGCAGCTGGAATTCATACCTGCAGAGCTGAGGAGGACACTGAAGTCTGTGCCCCTCTGCGATTCTCCACCTTCACGATCAACTTCCTTTTCAGTATCTTGATATCGATCCCAATTAGAGATTATCTTTCTTCTAGAATAATTTCCCAGTTCCTCATTCTCTTCTCCATAGTTCTCTGTGTCACTGTCATCTTCAACCTGCAATCATTAAAACACAAGTCAGTAAGCATGCAGTGGCCTTAGAAGTAAAACAAAACAGAAACACAGTATACAAAGGTATTGGTGATAAAAAGCAAATGTACAGACCAAGCTCTCTGAGGATATTTAATATTATTGCCTAAGCGTCCCATACCAGTTACCCTTGCAGGATAAACTTTTCATTTAGCTTCAAAAAAGGAAATCTGGCAAGTTCCTGCCTAGAAAGTTATGGAACTGATAAATTAGTATGGAATTTGTTTAAAATAGGTTTTCATTCACACAGAAACAGGACATGGTACACTGTAGAAAATAAGAGAAGCCAAATAAATCAAACTCCCTTACAGTCAACCCCAGAAAGCATCACCACTAATACTTCCAGGTCTTTTTCTATGATATAGTTAGAGATGCTCTTTTTCTTGGCGACCAGATTTTTTAAATCAATATTCTCCACCTCTCCATTTCAGTAAATTTTTATAACACCCAGACTATTTCTAAACATCCTCACCAACCCCCCCCCAAGACTTCCTTCACAGATAGTTTGTCCAAGCCAGTATCCAAGACAATGCATTGCTTCTCACTGTCTGTCCCTTCTGACTCTGACTCTAGAATAACCTAATTTTACAACATTGGTTTACAAAAGAGCCAGTACAGATTGAGTGCAGAATACCCAGCTTCTGAGCAGCTGCTTCCTTGAAGCCTTTGTTTATAGGTTAGTTTAAGGAAAATGCCAGATTAAAAAAATCTAAATACCCAACGTTAAATGTCATCTGGCTAAAATATATCATAGATGTGTGATGATGTATCAATGACTATTTCAGAACGTTAGCTTCCATCACATTAAGTGACACATGATAAATGGCTAAACCAATACAAATCATGCTCAGATTAACCAATGAGTCTGAGTGATGATCTACCTGCTGTACAGATATTTCTTTTGCATCTAGTTAATAGTTCATGTGGTGTCATTATATTTGTTATTTAAAAAAAAAATGCCATTTCCTTATGCCACAAGGTAAAAACATAGAGAATGCATGAGGCACACAGAGACCCACTTGTTCCCTGGGGAAAAAGGAGCACAAGAACTGGTGAGAGAACTGTCCTTACATCTCACTGTGTTGTTTGTTTTTTTAAGGGGGGATGCTCGAACTTCTACAGAGTAGGAATGTGAATATTTATTATTCTTCCTTTCTAGTTACATTTTCCAAGCTGTCATTTACCATGAACTTACTAATACTAGTTCATACTGGTGGCGAAGCCTGGTAGCACCACCCACAGTCAGGACACTATAGAGCTCAACATTACACATGATTTAAGTGACCTTCAAAGTAAATTTGACAACTTGTGATTTTAGCTTTAACTGAAGACTTACCTATTCATCCACTTGTGTGGAGTTATTTTGGCCCACCACAAATTTCCAGTTCCTCAACAACCGAATGGACTATAGTGAATAATCCTAGCTGAATCATATAAGTTATAAGTATCATATAAGTAATCATATAAGTCATATAAGTAATCATATAAGTAATCATATAAGTAATCTTATAAGTTTGCATAAAAGAATGTGGTAACTAACCTTTTAAGATCATGTTCAGTCTTCGAATATCATAAGCCTCCTTGGCAGCATAAAAAGATGGACTCTCCATCACAATCTAGGAAGGGACTGCAACAACTGACACCTAGGTCTGCTGCCATGCCTGCAAGTTTCTCAGAACTGAGAGACCACAGCAGATTAAAAGTACCTGACTGAGTAGGAGTTGTCATATAAATAACAAATGCCAGGAACATTCTAAAGAAATAGCTTTGTAACTTAAGAAAATTTTGGGAGCTAGGCCTAGAAATGAAAACACCAGCAGGGTTTAATCTAGGAAAATCAAATATTCTTTTGTTGGCCCATTGGGTAAATAGAGTTCAGAGAAGTGTCTCCAGTTATCTTGAACATAACTATAACACATAACAAAAATGTAAGCCAGAGCACTATAATTAGTTTGATGCCAGAGGATTACACCTGAAGAGCTATTAATACAAGGAAACAGGCACTGAAATGGGAGGCAGGAGCTCTAGAGAGGATTAATGGCCCCACCATCAACATCGTGTAATATTTTCAAAGTGTCTATAATAGGCAGGCCTCATGCAGCTGAATGACTCACTAATCCTCAACTTAGAAGAATCACTAAACAGGATCTCATTACCCCCACCCAACTGCAGAAAGAAGTAAAGTCACCATCAGCCTCCATCACAAGAGGATAGTAAAAAATAATAAAGTTTAGAAAACATTTGGTGGAACTTAGAGAAAGATGTATCTTAAAACTCCTAAAAGATTGTATGTTTCGCTCTTACTGCAAAGATCTGGGACAAAATGAAATATGTAAGTGCCACGATGGAGAGGAAGAACAGAGTAAGGGTTGATGAAAGCAATATGAAAACTGTAAGGATACAAGCAGCATCACTACAGTAGCATCATTACAAAATTAGTCTGCTAGACGCTGAAAACTATAAAGCATTGAGAGAAGCTGAAGACAGATAAATGGAAAGCTAGTCCATGTTCAAGGATTCAAAGAATTCCATATCATTAAAATGTCCATACTGCCCAAAGCAACCTACAGATTCACTGCAATGCCTATCAAAATTATAATGGATTTTTTTTTATTTTCTGCATTTAAGAAATAGCTTTATTGTGGAATAATTGATGTATAAAAAATTGACACATATAATTTGATGAGTTTGGACATACACATACAACTATGACACCTTTACCACAATCAAAGTAATGGACATATCCATCTCCTCTAGAAGCTTCCCTGTGTTTTCCTACAGTGGCATATTTTATAGAAAACAAGGCAAACAATACTGAAATTTGTATGGAACAAAAAAAATTTTAAAAAGAATCCGAACAGCAAAAGCAAGCTTATGAAAAGCAAAGGTGAAGGTACCATGCTCCCTACTCTAGAACTATATTACAAAAATATAATAGTAATGAAAATAGTATGGCTTGGGGAGAGAGGAAGAGACAGGGTGCGGGGCAGGCCAATGGAACAGAACAAAGAAATCAGATAAAAAGGAAACAACACAGCAAGGAAATAGTCATCGCTTCAAGAAGTGGTACTGGGAAAACTGAAGAGACGTGCAAAAGAATAAAACTGGATCCCTTAGAACATACAAAAAAATCACTTCAAGAGTCAAACACTAGAACAGAAGACAAGACCTGAAACTATAAAACACAGAAGAAAATATAGGGGGTAAACTCCATAACATTTGATTTGCAACAAAAGCAAAAATAAACAAGTGAGAACATAAGAAGAACAAAAAGCTTTCATATAGCAAAGAAAACCATCAACAAAATGAAATGACAACTACACAACGGGGAAAACATTTGTAAACCATGTATCTGATAAGAACTCTCCTCCCATAACTCAGTTTAAAAGCAATTATAAAAGTCAAGTTATTTTTTTGTCTACTATAGAAACAATACCTTTGCCAATCATAAGAAGGTGGTAAGACCTTACACCAGAAAGAATGGCCCACATCAAAAAAAAAACAAAAAACAAAAAAAAAAAACAGGCAACAAGTGCCGGCATGGATGTGGAGAGAAAGGAACACTCTTACACTGCTGGTGGGAATGTAAACTGGTCCAGTCACTATGGAAACCAATGTGGAGGATCCTCAACTAATGAAAATGGAACTATTTGATTCAGCAGTAGCTCTTCTGGGAATCTACCCAAAGGAGACCTCAATGTGGGTACAAAGGGATACCTGTGCTCTTTATTGCAGCACTATTTATAATAGCAAGGACATGGAAAGAACCCAAATGTCCCAAAACAGATGAAGAGATGAAAAAGATGTGTATATATACAC
>PVHY01005503.1:54409-82691 GCA_004024945.1 Uropsilus gracilis
GTGCTTAAATGATCCCATATTTCCATCCCATTATAACTGAGTTAGTTTCAGAATCTGAAAGGGATTCTGATAAGTTAAACTGTATATGCTTAGCCCAAGAACAACCACTAAGAAATTATTTTTATAAAGTTAATAAAGTCATTAAAGGAATTAATGGGGGGAGATAGCAAAACTACCCTGCATACTGTAATATGGATACAAGTCATTATACTTTTTATCCAAACCCACAAATGAACAACACTAAAAGTGAAGCCCAATGCAAACCATGGACTTGGGGTGATAATGTTATATAAGTCAGTGGTGGTCCAGAATTACAACCAGTGTGCCACTTGGGTGACTGCTGATAGTGTGGAGGCTGTCAGGGATGGGAGATGAGAATATGTGAGAACTAAAATTTCCAAATTTTGCTGCGAACCACAAACTTCTCTAAAAAATATCTTTTTAAAAGGAAAATTCAACTATGTTCTTTAAGAATTTTTTCCTCCACCTTTCTTTTCCATTCATGTTTCTCAATATGTATTTCCCAACTGCCAAAAAAGAACAAAAAACACTTCTTTCTTTGGGCACAATACATTCAGAATGCTACAAAAATATCCAATGTCTTCTATCTATTGATTTACCCACAATTTTAGTTATTTTTATATTAAGCTCATTTCTGTCATTTAATTTCACTGCACTTTTCCCCATTCCTTTTAGTTTTTTCATCATATCGATCAAGTTTTCCCTTGCTGGTTTAAGTGTTTCCATTTCCATTCTAGTACGGTCTCTGCAGGTATTTTAACATACTCTCAGGTTCCTGCACTATATGCCACTTCAGAACGTCATGGAGAGCTCATCCTTGTTCCAATAAATTTAGGCAGTTTCCTCAAAGAAGTCTCTTCTCATAAGCTATTTTGAAACATTTATCACTTAAGATTTTTCATGTACTGAAAAATCAGCTATATGGTAAATGACTTCAGTAAGTCTTAGAGGTTCTAAAAGGACTAAAAACTGTTACCTAACAACTATTTATTCTAGCAACACTTGTAAGAATTCCAGTATCACACATATTCTGTGTGCTATCATGCTTTAACCAATGCATACAGCAAGTTCCTTTAATTATTGAGTTTTAAATGAATTCTACTCTCTTCCATGTCTCAAAATACAGGATTTACTACTAATTTTTAATGTCATTTTCAACCTTTACAACAGGCTTTTTAACTGATACCTAGGCAAGATCTATTTACAAATAATCAGTTATAAGCATCCAGATAAAATATAGTTCAAAACAGGCCCCAAAAACTTACCCACCACATGAAGAGAATAAATCCCTAAACCTGCAATCACTCATAATTTAGTGAGGAAAGATGTGAGGAGTTAAAGTTTAGTGAGGAAAGACTTGAAGAGTTAAAGGCAACATATGTGACCAGAGATTAGGGTGACCTACACACATAATCAATGAAAATGTAGCAAAGGACTATGCAATTAACCCAAGATGTTAATGGACATTTGCAAATATCATCAAAAGTACTTCACAGTAAACAAAAAGTGATATCAACTAGTGACAGACTGATAAAATGTGAAAAAAAGGAAAAGATACACAAAACAGGAAAGGAAAAGATACACAAAAATGATCTAAAGCATCACCTGGTCTTATCAATTAATGGGACACCAGCATCTGCAGAAAGCAAGGAGTTCAGATATTATGATAGGGATATGACGACCCCCCCCCCCCCGAGTCCCATATGGTTCATAGACAGAAATAGGTATAAGAAGCACCCAGTTCCCTGGGGTTTAAAGGGACAGGGATATGACCCCATCCAGTCTTGTAAGGTTCACATAAAAGTATAGGAATATAATAAAATATATATATGTATCTTTTCAGTTCTTCCCTAATGGACAGAATTGTATAAAATACTGGTCTCTTGTGAGTTGACTGAATTTTTTTTCATACTGAAATCACTTCTTTATCTCCAAGAGCACTTATAACGAGAACATTAACATGAAAAGAAAGCATGTGCTCCCAAAGCTCTCACAAGCCAGCTCTCCCCATGTCTGTAGAAATCAAATGACAAGCACCGCAAAGATCACATTCCCCACGTCTGTAGAAATCAAATGACAAGCACCGCAAAGATCACAGTTAGCAATTTCAAGTGCAAATATTTTGTAGGTGAAATAAGACAACATTGTTTGCAATGAAGACAAGTACATGCATTAAGCTTGAAATCTGCTTTTGACATACAACACATGACATTTGAAGGCACTCTGCATGTTCTTCTGTCCTGGTTGTTTGTGTTCTCCTTCCTCAGTCATCAACTGAATGACACAGTGGCTACATATTAGCAAATACTCCTTCCTTTCCATCCAAACCATTTTAACCAACACTGAGAAATGAAAAGGCACCTTTCACAGGCATAAAGCTGAGAGACATTTCACCCATGAAAAGACAGAATACTATAATCTGCATTTCCCTTTAGCAGCTCTTTGCAAGTGTGACCTTTAGCAAGGCTTTCTAACATTAGGGAGGTAAAAACTTTAATTAAAAGAAAGGGCAGCAAGAAGCCTAAGGATGGGAGAACACATTTTACCTAGCATTAGAGGAAGGTGGATTTTCTCAAAGCTCCAATCCACAAGGACAAAATGCAAATCCCAGGATCAGGATTATGCAGGGAACACAGCTAAGGATCAAGGAGCAGGGAGCTGAAGAAGGGCATGTTAGAAAAATTCCCTTGGCATCAGCAACACTAGAAGGTGTGCCTTCTTATTTATGTGAGATTATCTCTCCCTCCTAGACATTTAAAGCAACACTTAATTCCGCTTTCTCTAGCTCCCCACCAATAGTGTCCAAATAATCTTTCTTAGAAGAAGCACAAATTAAACTCTAATATTGCTTTCCTTTAATAAGACCTGTAAATTTAAAATTGTAATCAAAACTCTTAAGAGGGATCAGCTTGTAAAAATTAAAGCCTGTTAGGACACAGCTCATCTCTGCTGAAAGGAAAATGTTCGGCTTTCTTTAGAGGTAACACAGACTCCACTGAAAGAACTTGAAATTCAAAGCCCTCTTCTGAGAGCAGCACACTGCTAATGTCAAAATTTTAACACAAAGAAAAAAAAAACCTGTCTGGAATGTGATATGCCACAAAGATGGCTCTGAACAGGCTATTTCAGAGACAGTCCTAGAGAATGAAAGACAGGGAGTGGGTCCTGGGAACTAGAGTTCCCCCAAAGGAGCTGTCACAAGTCATAACCATATACACAATTCCTACGACCTTTCTTCACACTTTATCCACAGCAATTCAGTGCATTAAAGTTTAGATAACTTTAGTTTAGATTAAAAAGTTTAGATAAAAGGAGTGATATAACCACTATTAGAAGACATAGAAAAGCTCCATCCCCCAAAAATTTGCCATTATGCCTCCCTTCCAAGGTTTCTTTCATTTAATACTGTGCTCCCATAGCAGACCCATCCTTGTGAATAACTGCAGTTCATCCTTTTCAATGCTACCTCAGTCTGCTGAATGGATTTACCACAGTTGGAGCATTTTACCAGTTCATGAGTCATTGAGTTGTTTCTAGCTTTTGGCAACTATGAAACATACCACTATAACTTTTCATATACATCATTTTTATTTCTTTGAGGTTAAAAACATACCTAAGACTGGGGATGCTAGGTCAGCTAATAAGTATACACTCACCTTGACAAGAAACTGTCAAGATTTGTTATTGAGGGCTTCTTTTTTAAGTCATTCTAATAGATGGCAGTGGCTTTTAAATTGGCTTTTCCTAATAACAAATGACACTGAGCATCTTGAGCTATGCATCATCAATATATCTTGCTGCTTAAATTGTCTATTTAACCCTTTTCCCAATTTTTAACGAACTTCTTCACTTACTACTGAGGTTTGAAAGTACTATACAGTTTCTGAAAACAAGTCCTATGTTGGATATATGATCTGAGAATATTTTCTCTCAGCCTGTGGTATTTCCTAATAGAATTTATTCTTTTGTGCAAGTTTTAGGTTCATAACAAAATTACATGGAAGACACAGTGGTCTCCCATATAATTCGTGGATGATCTTTATTACCTCACAGAATCTCTCCCAGAACCCTTAATTTTCATGAAGCCAACTTTCTCAATTTTTTTTTTGTATGTATCATGCTTTGGGGGCTAAAACAAAGAAATGTTTAACTTACCTAAGGTCACAAACATTTTTTACTATATTTTCTTCTTAAAAAGCATACCTATCCTTCCATTCATTCCATTTCATTTAACTAATGGAATACACTTAAAATCTGCTCTAAAGTCTGTGGATATTCCATATCTGGGTCATCTTGAGGTTAGCATTGTCTTTTGCCTGAACAACTAGTCACATTTTCCAGATTTATTGTGAAATTTTAGGTGCAGAATAACATTCTGAATATAAAGTTCTCCAGATTATGAGTGCTATTAAAAGATCTCTGGAGGCCGGGCATGGTAGCGCATGCCTGTAAGCGGCAGCCTAGGAAGCCACGGCCGGGACCAGGGATCGTGGTTCAAGTCCCGCCGTGGGTATGTAGCAAGACCTAGTTCCAAAAAAATATAGCTGGGCGTGGTGGCGCATGCCTATAATCCCAGCTACCTGGGAAGCTGAGGCTGGGGATTGCTTGAGTCTGTGGTACCCTGGGCAACGTGAGCCTGCAATTCCACAGGCAAAAATAGCGAGACCTAATCTAAAAAAAAAAATCTCTGGAGAATATTAGATGATTTGTTCCATTTTATCAAGCAGGTTATTAAGCACATAGCAGCTTCTAGCTCATCTCCCAAGCACCTTGGCTGCAAAAACACTTCAGTTCTCAAGGCTTTTGCTGCATCTGTCTCCCCAAGGGCAGCTCAAGGTATCCCCAAATGTTGAGCAGGTTCACACACAATCAGAGGCTTCCTTTACAACTCTCCTCTTTATACTTCTCCCAGTCCGATGGCCCAAAGGTGAGCTGAATTCAGCCTGGCTGTGTTGTCCCTCCATGGGGGACAAGCAGAAGACAAACGTAAAAGCAGGCAAGCTCCTTCATTCTTTGGACTACAGGGACCCTCTTTCCCCAATTCCTCTGGTCAGACAATTTCTACAGGCATTTGAGCTGCCAGCAACACCAGACAGTCTGACTCTCCTATCATTTATTAAAACACACACACAATTTTCAGGTCAGAAACATGAGTATTGGCTTTCCTAGGAGATTTGGCTACTTGGACCCCACTGCTGTAGCAATCAAGAGGGCCTGCCTTTAGCTCAAGGCCAGAGAGCAAAGGTAAACAGTGAGCAGCTCACCCTGCTGCACCAATCACCTGCCCCACCAGCACGTGGTGCTTCTGCCATTTTCACTCCTAGCCTGCCAACTTTACTTTTGAGTCTTCAGGTAATCTGCCCTGTTTCCAGTCCAGGAACAGGTGGAGGAGGCTAATGTCACCTGCTTTGCATCCTCCCAGTACAGGTGCTGTCACCTGGTGCAGCCTCTCTCCTCCAGTCCCATATGGCTGCTGTTGCAGGTCTGGGAAGATGCAGTTCACTTTCCACCTTCCAGTGATGATACTGTCACAGCAGTGAAAATCCCACCTCTGATTCTTGTAAAACCGAGATTTTCAGAACTTATCTGTTATCCTCCTCTTAGTGTCACTATTTCTTTCATAGCCTTAAAAACGGAAGGAAAGATCCAGACATGGTAGAATGTGCCTGATGTCCAAGCGCTGGGAGGCAAGAGGACAGGGATTGCTTAAGTTCGCGGGTTTGAGACTACCCTGGGCAACATAGAGAAACCTGGTCTCGAAAAAAGCAGCCGGGCGCTGTGGTGGGCACCTGTAATCCCAGCTACCTGGGAGGCTTAGGGGGAGAATCATTTGAGTCCAAGATACTCCAGGTAACTTGAGTGTGCAGTACTCAGGGCAACATAGTAAGACCTAGTCTCAAAAAAAAAAAAAAAAAAAAGGTCAGGCACGGTGGCTCATGCCTGTAAGCTTCAGCCTATGAAGCGGCTGGAGCTAGGGATCATGGTTCGAGTCCCGCCTGGGGCCCATAGCGAGACCTAGTTCCAAAAAAATAGCTGGGCGTGGTGGCGCGCGCCTGTAATCCCAGCTACCTGGGAAGCTGAGGCTGGAAAGTGCTTGAGTCTGTGGCCCCCCGGACAATGAGAACCTGTGGTTCCATGGGCAAAAATAGTGAGACCTAGTCTCAAAAAAAAAAAAAAAAAAAAAAGAAGTCTGACCATCCTATATCAGTTCATTCTCTGAATCTGTCTCCCCCCTTCCTATCCAACCACATGCATCCAAGAGGCCAATGGGAGATGAGCTGCTCTTCATAAACAGCTGCTCATCCGGTGGTTCCACTGAGAAGTGCTCATCTCCACATGCTCAGGCTGTTGAGGGCAACAGAAAAAGCAAGCAAGCATGCATTAGAAATTCTGACAGATGTTTCTTTCCTGGGCAGAAACATTAAAGCTTATTCTGGATCTTATCCTTAATGGTCTATATCCAGAAGAGGAGTGCAACGATTCGGTTTCAGACCACAGATAAACTTCCTCCCTTCATTGCTTTCAGCTGTCACAAGAAAAGCACAGACCAGCTAACTGAAAGTGAGTATGAATGCTTCCAGAACACAGGAAGTAATGCCACGCTTAGACAAAAACCCTGTTCTTCCATTGCTCTTCCATTACCATGGCAGGCACTGTTTAGTTTGTGTGAATGAGGCCCTATCCTCATGGAGCTTTCAGTCTACTAGAGAGGCCAAACAGGCATACATACTTGCTTGTAAAATACACAAAACCATAACTGCAAGTAGCGACGAGTGCTGCAAAATAAAATACAATGAGGCATTTGAGGATGATGAGGGCACTATTTCATATAGAACAGAAAGGGAAACCTCTCCAGAGAGAACACTTGAGGTAACAGATGATACTGACTGAGGGAACAAGTCGTTTAGAAATGGGCCCAGGTGTCCTGACAGCAAGTGTGTGGGCCCCAGGGCGGGCGCTAGCCAGCCACAGGCTAGGATCAGGAGTGAAGACAGTATTAAGGCCGCATTGGAGTGAACTCGGAGGAAAGAGCCAGGTAACAAGGACCAAGAGACAGACAGGCATCAGGTCATGAAGAAGTTTACAGGGCAGAGTAAGGAACTTCGATTTTATTCTAGATATGATGTGAAGGCAAAACTAGAGAGAGATGAAAAATGCAAGGTATCTGCCAATCTTTCTCACTCAATCCCAACCAAAACTAAATTCAGAGCTCGACCTAATGTCCAAATTCAGTCTTAACAGATCAAAAAGTTAATACAAAATCAAGTCACATAAAGATTAATAGCAGAATGAGTCCTTCCCCAAAAAATTTATCTCATAATACTCAAATGCCAAATCATTTTTCTAGGAGAGAATAAAATTAAAAGACTACATTTAGCTTTTTAATTTATATGTTTATAAATGCAAAGGAGAAAAACCTTCAAATATTATATACTAAATTCCCAGGTACCCATTACCCAGCTGCAATGAGGAAAAATTTTTTCATCTTGTTTTTATCAGTCACCCCACACTTTGCTCATGAACAGGCACAGATCTGCACACTTTTTTTATAACTTTCGTACAAAATTGGTCACATTTGTATGATTGTCATTCCCCTTAGGTTTGATTCTCCCATCCTACTGTTATCCTTCCCCCTACCACCCTCTGGTCACTCCAACTCCTTGCACTGCAAGTCATTGGTCATGTTTGGTCCACTTGTCTTTTCTTTTTATGGAACTACGTCCTTTTCTCCTGCATATGAACTTGCACCCCTGGACAGCAATAGATGAGGCTGCTCGGATCTCCAGGAGTAACTGAGGTGGGTAGTCAGGTCAGCATGTCAGGAAATTGTTGTAGGGCAAATATGTGATGAGCTTCTCCAGGATCCTTTCTGGTGTCTGTCACGTGGTGCTGCTTGTGTGCCATATAGTTCTGATATCTTGGTTTGGGAGTCCAACTCCCAGTCACTGGCAGTGGAGGCATTCCTTGCTGGGGACAGACTTCCCAACATGGTTGGTTTCTGTTAGCAGTTCTGCCAGGGGACCACAGCCACATCTCTGTGGTTTTCGTCCCCTAATTACAGGTAAAGGAGGGAGCCTCATTCACAAAACTGTGGACCAGGGATTTGATTTCCCAGCCCCGGAGACGATACAGGTAGAAATCTGTGACAGGTCACCACAATCACTGGTCTCACAATCTTGTCTCAGTGGTTCCCAACACACTGCTCATCCTCCCCAACTACCCAGGTGGTAAGTGTATTCAGGGTCATTATTACTTCCCTTCCTCTCCATTATATCTGCAACTGGAGAAACTTGGTTTTTTCATTGCTAGTGCAGATCTCACTGAGGTTGGAGTAAACCAGAGGGGGGTTCCCCCTTCCCAGCAGAGGTGCCCAGCCTCCACCACCTGCCGATGTGGAGGCAGAGGCCAACTTCTCCAGCCTGAGACTCCTGGACACAAGACCCTGAGACTCTGAGATTCCGATGACATAGGACTCACCCTATTCCCCAACCCCACAACCGCCTAGTCTGTGGCAAGGATGTGCTGGAGTTCTTCTCCAAGAGCCTTAGCTGTACAAAAAGACTTCCACCCGCACCTCCAGCCTGACTAGACTCACAGGGTGGGGCTAGGAAAGTAGAGCCTACTAATCCCCTTTCCTAGCTCAGGACTCCTGGGTGCCCCGCCCCCACCCCAACTCTTAAAGGGTGGAAGTCAGGGCCTCCAGCCCCAAGACCCCTAGACCGCAAGATCCTGATACCCCAGTGGTGCAGGACCTACCCTATCCCCTGCTTGGAGCTCCCCAAAGGGCCAGGCTTGGATCAGAGCCAGGCCTAGAATGTGGAGCCAACAAACCCCCTCTCCCAGCTCATGACCCCCAGGTATCTGCGCAGCCTCCACCTTTCCCCTTCCCCTCCCCTGCCCAAGTAAGGGGGGAGGCCAGGTTCCCCAACCCAATACCCCTAGACCCCAAGATCCCTAGACCTAGTGGCACAGGACTCATCCTACCCACATCTCTACCAGTAGTCTAGGCTGCAGCAGAGGTGTGTTGGGGCCCTTCTCTGAACCCAAGCAGTCCAGGGGAACTTTCAACTCTCTACTCCAACCCAAATGGGACGAGGGTTGGGCCTGGAAGGCAGAGTCTACTATGCACACTGACCTTTTTTTTTTTTGATTGCACATATACACATACACACACACACATATTACATCATTGTCCACCATATCACCCATGAACCATCTCAATCTCTTGTTCCCTCCCCCCCAATTTTACTCTCCTTCCCCCTCTTGTTCTATGCTTCAGTTTCGTTGGCAGTTTTAAATTTTTCTTGTTTGTTTGTTTTCCTTGTATCCCTCACATAAGTGAAAACATCCCATATTTCTCTTTTTCTTTCTGGTTTCTTTCCACTAACACGATTCCTTCTAACTCCACCCATGTTGCTACAAATGACATGTTTGTCTTCTTTGATTGATGAATAATATTCCATTGTGTAAATATACCACATCTTTTTCTGCCATTCATCAGTTTTGGGGCATTTGGGTTGCTTCCATATGTTGGCAATCGTAAATAGTGCTGCATCCGGGCACACTCACTTTTTAATGTATTTTCCCTGGGATATTTTTAAACCTCCTAGCTATCATTTCACCCATTCTACTTTACTGTGTATCTCATTAAATACTCCTTTAAACAAATACAATAGTACTATCATAACAAAAGAAACAATGTGTAAAAAAGTATAGATGTCCATTATAAGGGAAATTGGGTACAAGGCATATGAGAACTCTGAACTATTCTCTTAATTTTTCTGTAATTCTAAAAATGCTCTAAAAAGTCTCTTTAGTTTAGTTTAAAATATCTAACTGTATAAAGTTTTACATATATGTATACACACATAAATAAATAGCTCCCTGCAGGATACACACTGAGACTACAAACCAACAAAAAGAAACACCTACCTATTTCTCACAGTTGTTTCAGCTGACTTAATAAGTCAACTAATCACCATCCAATCAGCTATGTAATAGAGTGGGTGGTGGGTCCGTACTCTCCATCTTATATGAACATGTTTAGAAAACATCTCTTACATATGACTTTTTTTTTTTTTTTTTTGAGACTAGGTCTTGCTATTTTTGCCCATGGAACCGCAGGCTCACAATGCCCGGGGTACCACTGACTCAAGTAATCCCCAGCCTCAGCTTCCCAGGTAGCTGGGATCACAGACGTGCGCCACCACGCCCAGCTATATTTTTTAGAACTAGGTCTCACTACATGCCCCCGGCAGGTCTCAAACCGCGATCCCTGACCCCAGCAGTGGATTCCAGGGTTGCCGCTTACCGGCATGCACCACCATGCCCGGCCCGCATGACTGACTCTTTAAGTTCACAATTTCAAATAATTACATGGGAAATGAAGCTGGCAATAAGAATACAGCAAGTATCAGAGAGACTTTAAGTCTGAACACACGTGTGAACCCTTTATCCCAGGGCCTAAAATAATCCAGAAGTCTAAGACAATGGTCTAGATGTAGGCTAAGCTTGATGTGACAAACTCTAATGGTCTAGATGTAGGTTAAGTTTGATATGACAAACTTTATTTAGCTCAGCCACTTGGTGTGCTGAGTGGAAGGGTGCTGGTTCTATGAATATTTTATGGGAAAGAAAACTAATGCTGATTATTGACTAAACTTTATTATAGTTATCTTGGTTTTTTAGATTTTTGGTTTTAAAAGAATAGGTTCTAAAGGTTTTAAGATAAGAATGCTACATGTTTACAAAACAAAAATTTTACCTTGTATTAAATAAATTGTGTCTGCCTGTGATAGGGACTACTACTATCACAGAGGCCACATCCTAAACCCCAGCCCACAGCAAGAAGGGAAGCTGTTAATTAGAGAGCACAGCCTGGACCTCCAGGTGGATGCAATATAAACCACAAGCACCCTTACAGTGAGAGAGGGGCTTCCAGAGAGAAAGGGAAGGACAGGTGACCACCCAGGTAAATTCAGAGGCATGCTATTGTTTTTGGCTTCAAAAGCAAAGGAAGGGGCTAAGAGTCAAGAAATGTGGCAGCATCTAAAAGCTGGAAAGAAAAGGAAATATTCTATCCTAGAGGACCCAGAAGAAAACACACCCTTGCCCAACCTCAGTTTTAGTCAGGGAGAACCACCCGTTGAAATTCCAGAACTACAATACATCTGTTTTGTTCTAAATCACTATGTTTGCAGATGCTTTACAGCAACAACAAAAAACGGCCTGAAGACATTACTCTCCTGCTTTGAGCGAAAGTTTTTTTTTTTAATTTAGCACTGTAATTTAATCTTTTCTTTATCACATAAATGAATATTAAATTTTTTATTTTTTTTAATTTTGCATATATGTGTATTTACATGTATGTGTATATGTACATATATGTGTATTTACATATATATGCAAAATTAAAATTAAGAAATTTACTATTCATATTGTACACATACAAAATACATAAAATACACATACAAATGTATTTGTATGTGTATTTACATATATATGACATTATTGTGTACCCCGGGGGTTTTACCATTTCCCTAACACCTGTTAAGCATCCTGCTCTTTTATGCCCTCCGCCTCCCCCACCTTCTTCCCCCTCCTCTTCTCTCACTCCACTCCATTGTTCAGCCCCATTTGGTTGTTTCTAATTTTTCTTATTCGTTTGTTTTTTCCTATATCTGTCATATAAGTGACACCATCCTGTATTTCTCTTTTTCATTTTGGCTTATTTCTGCGTGAAAGAGTTTTAACCCAGGATCAGGTGGTAATTCTAGAGCTAGCCACAAAATGCTACTTGCGTGAGTGAAGCAAACAAGAAGGTCTGAAGCAGAGGCAGCCAGCCTGAGTGAGCGCAGTGAAAGTGGGCTCTGCTACTTATCCTGAAAGTCAGGTGGGCTTAGCACTCAAATTCCTATAGATGTCTTCTTCTACCGCACTTAAATGTTTGCATTAACCACTGTAGTTTAAACAACAGACACTTAGATCCCACAATTCTGAGGACTAGAAAATCCAACATCAAGGTGCCAGAGAGTCCTGTGTTTTGGCCTGGAAGCTGCCTCCACATAGGTCAGAGAGGGGGCACCAGTTCTGCAGCCTGAAGCCCCACCCCAGCACCTTCTCACAAGCCCAAAATACAGCCACCAGGGGCAAGGGTGCACCAGGCGGCAGGCAGGACACGAGCATTCAGTCCATGACTACAGCAGTTCGTCAGGAAGAGCTGTTTTTGCTCAGAGAAAATTCATTAGAACAGCTATCATGTCTGTAAGGTACCATAAACAATAAAAGAAAATTGAGATAAGAATTTCCAAATAAACAAAAAAAGAAAATTGAGATAAGAACTTCCAAATAGTATACTACTACACAACTTACATATTTATTAATGTAATGACATGTATGTGGCTAGAGAGGGGAAAAAACAGCTGCATGCATTTACACAGTCAGCTCCTGAGCCTAAAAAGAAAGGTGAGGTGCCTCCCTAATTTGTTCTTTTAAAACAAATATGCAGTTAGGATATACCAGCGGTGAGAGAAGGGAGCTATAGATGGTCATGGCGCCAAAAAGTGACTGCAGGGTAAATGTTTTTTTAGGGTTTTTCATAGCCTTCTGCCATTAGACCCTATGACACCTATCACCCTCCCTGTGACTGCACACACCTGGCAGGATGGGTGTGCACACCTGGGCCTAAGAGGAGAGACTAAAAGGGTGGCATCACCCCAGAAGTAGAGGCCAGAAAGTGAGCCCAAAGAGAATGCAAAGGGAGTGCAAGAGGCAGGTCAGAGAAAGCACATTAAGATTCCTAGGGGGCTGGGGAGCTCAAATGCCTCCCAGCCACCCTGACCTGCCTAGACTCCCAGCCTGATGTGCCCGTGCAGCACCTGGCTCCCTGAGAGATAGATGAAACCTGTAAAACCCACCAAGGACTCTGATATTCTTCCCTAGCTGCTAGAACTGATTAACCTACCTGGACTAGGATGCTTGCAAGACAACTGATGTCAGGGACAGGATGGGTCAACACAGACAGAAAAGACAAGCCATGTTACATAGAAGAGGAAGTTTCGACACAGGGACTAACCCAACTGTCAACTCAGCTTCTACAATCCAGAAAATTAAGACTGCATAAACAAAACTCAATGCATTGGAAGAGGCTGGCAGCTGAAAAGAAAAGAACAGCTCCCAACATTTACTGTTTATTCCACACAATGTATTCTAGAGAGCTAAGTTCTCCCTCAACTCTAAACCACTAATGCTCAGTAACAAATGCAACAAAACTGAAATTTCAAGGCATGGTGGTTTGTGCCCGTAAAGCTTCAGCCTATGAAGCGGCTGGGGCCAGGGATCGCGGTTCGAGTTCCGCCTGGGGCCCATAGCGAGACCTAGTTCCAAAAAATAGCTGGGCGTGGTGGTGTGCTCCTGTAATCCCAGCTACCTGGGAAGCTGAGGCTGGGAATTGCTTGAGTATGTGGTACCCCGGGCAACAAGAGCCTGCGGTTCCACAGGCAAAAATAGCGAGACCTAGTCTCAAAAAAAAAAAAAAACAATGAAATTTCAAATTCAATAATACATACTAGATCTAGAGTTTATACTGAAAGTCAGTTTCCAGCAATATTTTCATCTCAAAAATCAGTGTGAAGGATAAAATGTGAAATGGCATATTAAGTCCACCCATTTGCTCAACATCCTCTCCTCAACCAGCCTGGGTGTGACATCCACAAATAGGGGGCCAAAGATGATGTCAACACATTCAAGAGGGAACCACCCAGTCACAAGGTGCTCCCCTTCTGTGACCTGTTTCTCTGACTCCCACTTTCTTCCTCATGGGTAAGACTACCTTTCAAAGGAAGAGGAAGAGAAACAAGAAAAGGCATGGACTAAATGCCTGCAGTCCAAGCACTTGGAGGCAAGAGACCTAGGATCACTAGAGTTCTCAGGTTCAAGACTACCCTGGGCAATATAGCAAGATCTGGTCTCGAAAAAAGCAACCGAACGTGGTGGCGGGTGCCTGTAATCCCAGATGCCTGGGAGGCTGAGGGTGAGGATCGCATGAATCTACCTTGGGCAACATAGTGAGAAAAAAAAAAGAAAAAGAAAAGATGACTATCCTTTCTCAGATTTTGGTTTCAAAAATACCAACAATGGCGGATGCCACCAATTAAGGAGTAAAGAATCATAATCACTCTCCAGATGTTGTTGCCATTGTGCTGTAACCAGCTCTGCAAAGGTTTGAACAGACTCTGCACTACCTCATGCCAGGGATGTTCAATGACTCAAGTAGGAAATGAATGTCACTCCCATGTGGGAAATGCTGGGTTGCTCACCCCACCTGCTGTTTCCTGTTAAAACTGCTCTGGCTGCTGCTCTCATTTCATCTGTGAGCAGCTGATGCCCTGGGCTGCCTGAATTTTTTTTTTTTTTTTTATTGTTGCTTTAGAGCTGAACAAAGATCTTGGAATTAATACATCTAACTTAGCACAGGACTTGATTGTCCTTATTTGATTAGGGTAAAGGGCACTGATACATTTGCTCTTAAGTCACTCAACAAAAAATCTGTTTAATCTACATTTTAGTAAAAAGAAATGAAGCATTACCATTCTGCAGTCACTCGCTAAGCAACACACATGCAGAATGGTAATGTGTCCAGAACACATCTGAACCTATCTTTTTCTTACCCTATAAGGATGATTTCATGGATTTAAAACCACAGGATTTCATTCTAAAATTTGAGTGATTGTAAAGGTTTCTCTCATTTAAATGTTGGGAGAGAGGGAGAGAAAGAGAATGAATTAAAACTTGTTTGCTATAGACATACCAAATTTAGAAAAAGGAAAGACAAATGAGATGAAAAAGTTACCAGTTTTTCTAATATCACATCACAATGGTCTACCTAGAACTCTTACGTTTAATGAACTTGAATTTAGGGAACAGCTTTCACTGTTAGGGAGATAATGTGGTGAAGCCACATGCATGGACATCTGGATACGGGGCAAAAAAATCTCAATTTCTAAGTCACTTGGTATAAACATTGTAGGATTAGTGAGTTTAGTCAGGCTTTTTCCTCCATTAGCCTGTAGAACCAGGACTTGAGGTATTACGTCTTCTCCATGATTGTACAGTCCAGTGGGTGTGCCATGTAAGTGTGCAGACCTGGGCCTAGCAAAAGGGGATGAAGGAACACAGAGAGAACATGTGACAATGAGCATGAGATAGAGCACACAATGAGATAGCACACTAGATGAGAGCACACGATAGAGCACCCGATGAGAGCGCACACCAAAAGAGAGAGGCCAGAGAAAGAGTATGAAGAGTCCTAGGGGCCTGAGGGACTGGCCTACCTCCCAGCTGCCTCCCAGCTGCCTCTACCCCCATGCTAGCCCTGGTCCTGGCCTGGTGTGTCTGTGTAACTGCCAAAACCAATAAAGAACCTATCCAGATTACAGATCAGTGAACCTAAGGCCTGATGTTTGCCCGTACAACTGCCAATAAGAATTGCAGCCTATGGAGCGAGACTGGAACTAGGAATTGCTTGAATTCACAGATTTGAGACCTGCCCATGGCAACACAGCAAGACTTAGTCCCAAAAAATGGCTGGGCATGGTGGCGCGCACCTGTAATCCCAGCTACCTGGGAGGTTGAGGCTGGGGATCGCTTGAGTCTGTGGTACCGCCGGTAATGTGAGCTGTGGTTCCCGGGGCAAAATAGTGAGACCTAGTCTCAAAAAAAAAGGCCGGGCACGGTGGCTCGTGCTTGTAAGCTTCAACCTATGAAGCAGCCGGGGCTAGGGATTGCGGTTCGAATCCCGCCTGGGGCCCGTAGTGAGACCTAGTTCCAAAAAAAATAGCAGGGTGTGGTGGTGTGTGCCTGTAACCCCAGCTACCTGGGAAGCTGAGGCTGGGGATTGCTTGAGTCTGTGGTACCCCCGGCAAGGAGAGCCTGCGGTTCCACGGGCAAAAATAGCAAGACATAGTCTCGAAAAAAAAAAAAAAACAAACAAACCTGGCAATAAGGAATGATTACAATACATTTATTTTGAACCATCCCAATCTAGGTAGGTTCATCATCCTTTCTAGGAGCTAAAGAATGCCAAAACACTTGGTATAACCTTCCTAGAATTTTTTTTAACAATGAACAGGGAGAAAACAGACACATTAGTTTCTCTCTTGAGTTCTAATTTTCCTTTGGGGTCTCCTCGCGCTCTTCTCTTGTGGTCTTCCATTCTCTGCAGGTGTTCTCCACCTTCCCCCAGGCCCAGATGTGCCCACTTATGCATGCATGCACCCATTGGGAATCATGAGGAGGGCACAATACCACAGGTGCTGGTCATAGAGGCTAATGGCAGGAGGGCAAAAATCTTCATAATCCATTTACCGTGCAACATTCAATTCCCATCTTCACATGTTACCATACCACCTTTGGCTATTTTTAAGAATAAAACAGATGCATGTGGATAAACTAGTAAAGTTTAAGCCAACAGAGTTAAAAGAAAAACTATAATTCAACACAGCCTATGTGTTCTCTGTATTAGAAAATACATGCTTGATGGAAAAGCATGAAAAATACAAAGATAATTGTTTTAGGAGAGGAAAGAAAACACAATTAGTTGTTTTGATCCACCATAAACAAAAAACTAAACCTCATCCTAGAAATCAGAAACCTCAATTTCAAGTATTGAGCACACCACAAACTTCTTAGCTGTTTCCTTAAAAGACCTCGATGCACCCACTTTTCTTACTATTGTCATCTGTAAGACTACTTTTAGCACTGCCTCATTCACAGGAAATTCCAGTAATCACTTCATGTAAGGATCTCTTTGGAGCCTAAAGAAGCAGTTTTAGTTCATCTAACTTAAATGTTTAATCGGTTTATTTCTTTACTCGTAAGGATAATTATCTTCATCTTCATGACAACAAAGTGAAAAGTCAAATAGTACATGAAGAGACAAGGGAAAAGGTCCCTTGTCCTCCTTTTCTCTTAGCAGTACGTCACTGCTACGTGCTTCCTGTGCAATCTTCCAGAAATGTCAATGCACATATAAATCATACATTTCTTCTTACACAAACACTATCTAAAGCTTTCTGAAGTATGTTTCCCTCTACATATGAATCACCCCATTCTTTATTTATTTATTTGTTTGTTTGTTTATTTTTTGAGACTAGGGCTCGCTATTTTCGCCCGTGGAACCGCAGGCTCACGTTGCCCGTGGTAACAGAGACTCAAGCATTTCCCAGCCTCAGCTTCCCAGGCAGCTGGGGTTACAGGCACGCACCACCACGCCCAGCTATTTTTTGGGACTAGGTCTCGCTGTGTTGCCCCGAACGAGACTCGAACTGAGGTCCCTAGCCCCAGCAACTTCATAGGCTGAAGCTTACAGGCACGAGCCACCCTGCCCGCCTTTGAATCACCCCATTCTTTACCAGTTGCATGGATGCTTCTGTACAAGCCTGGCATGATTTATTTGACACGTACTTCTCAATGGAGACTTCAGAAACTGTTTCCAGACTTGACTTTATTTGAAATAACATTGCAATGAATAATCCTCTAGAAATATTTGCTAACTTGCTCGGATATATTTGTACGCTAGAGCGCTAACTCTAGAAATGCTGGGACAATGGCTGAATGTTGGTATGAGGTTGCCTCATTTACGGTTTACCTCAGCTCTCACCAAGAGGAGTGGATCTAAGTTCTACTACTAGTGAATGTGACCAACACTTAAAACAAACAAACAAACAACAACAAAAAAAAAACAGCTTTTAAAGGTTCTTTCTGTATATAATTACACTAGCAGTTATCTCCAAGGAGGGTAACAGGTTTCTAAAATTATTATAAGCAACATAATTTATGTTTCCACCATCTCTTTGAAGTAAATTAAAAAATGCAATTTCTACTAATCAACAAAATTGATAATTTTTAAACTGATACACAAGACACTCCAGAGAAGAGAGTACTGGTTGCCATTAATTGAACATGGTTAACCGTCATTAAAATAAAGAGCCTTTACTTATATCATTACCGTTATTACCCTACAAAGTTAACTATTTTAAAAAGTTTTAATGCCTCTAAACTCTAGATCAAATTTCTTGCCACCTCACCACTAATCATTTAACCAATAGTTTTTTTTTTAAAGACACTAAAATTTTGAATGAAATCTAACATTTCAAATATAATTTCAAAAATACATATTACATTATTATAGAGCCTTCCAAAAACCTAGCTATTGGGAAAGAGAAAAAAAAAGCCAAGTACAGAATCAATTTTGAACATGAAACAAATTGGATTAAAACAGATAAAAAGAGAACAAAATAAGGCCAAGCACAGTGGCTCGTGCTTGTAAGCTTCAGCCTATGAAGCAGCCAGGGTTAGGGATCGCGGTTCGAGTCCCACCTGGGGCCCATAGCAAGACCTAGTTCCAAAAAAATAGCTGGGCGTGGTGGCGTCAGCTACCTGGGAAGCTGAGGCTGGGGATTGCTTGAGTTTGTGGTACCCCGGGCAACGAGAGCCTGTGGTTCCACAGGCAAAAATAGCAAGACCTAGTCTCAAAAAAAAAAAAAAAAAAAAAAGAGAGAGAACAAAACAATAAAAAGGAATTCTATAAATATAAGATATCTGGAGACTATAATTCCTGTTTTATTCTCAATTTGAAAAATCTGTAGTTTTTATTAACTTGGTTATGTTAACAGACTTAGAACTAGGAGACTATAAAATCCAATATAATTTAAAGCTTTTGTGTAAATCTGGCCCTAGAGAGTACTAAGTTTTTAGTTACTGCACTTTAAATCACACACACACACAAAAGAAAAAAACACTTAACATAGTGTTGATAAGGCAAATAGGAAATAGGATTCTCCTAAGTTCCCAAAGCAACATTACTTAAAATATACATGCTCTTCAGGCTGCCCGACTAACTTCTAAATTTCCACAAGTATTATTATTCATTCAACATTTACTGAACGCTTACTGAAAATCATAGAGCTATTTCATCTACAGGCATTTGAGTAGCATACAATTAGTGAGGAAACATATAAGAAACAATGAATGTTAAGAAAATGAGTCAAAATAAGTGCTAATTTACAAGGGACTATTTTGCTAAGGAGAATCAGAAGCCCCACAAAGAAAAGTGACCTTTGAACTGGGTATGATGAGTAAGATTCTGAAAAATAAAACATGTGTCAGTGCATGTGTGTGACAGAAAATAAAACATATTGGAATTTGAATTGCAAAATATAAAATCAATTCTGGTTAATTTAGGCAAAATGCATATTGATGAAAATTACTAGAATTTCAAATAGCTCACAAATTGGGAAATTTAGAGAACCAGGCCAGGGGTTGAGAGGTGGGGGGAGCCAGCAGAGAGGCAAGCAACAGGCAGCTGAGAATCCAGTCACAGAAACCTAACAGAAACACTAGTAAGGATGCCATGGTAACTGTCATAGTGAATAACCTCTACTCTGTCCTGCATCAATACATTATTCCTCAAGATTCAAAGCCTAATAAAGGAAACTACTGAGTCAACTGGCAAGCTTTCTATTACATTAGATAATAGTTTTTTATCAATGTTAGTTTCCTGATCTAAGGAATGATTAAGAATTTTCCTTGCTTTTAGGAAAAGCACATTCAACCGTTTAGAATACACTTATCATGTCTACTACTTTTCTGAAAGACTGAAGAATTCTTTTAGGAAAAATAGTATTGTCTGTGGAGACAACAAAATGGAATTAGAGAGGGACAGGTTCCTAACCCTTCCCAACTAAATCGAAAATCTTCCCCATAAAACCTGTATTTATATCTGCTGCAGTGCATGATACCATCTAATCCAACCAGCTGGAGATAGTCCCTTATCATTTTTTAATCTTACCATAACATCTTTTCAGTTTTATATAGAAAGGATATACATCAATTTGCTAAAGTGGTTATTTTCAGGTGGCAATAAATTAAGTAATTTTTTTTCTTCTTGGCATTTTTTTGTTACTTAATAGACATAACCTCAGAAGATATTTCAACCTCAGAAGATATTTGTATCTCTCTTCAAAAGGGAAGAAAGGTAAACAAAATGCTTTTTATTAGAAAGGAGGCATATTGGAAGAGGTCATACATGAAATAAGTTTGCAATGGAAGAAATCACATGAAGTACCGAAAAACCATGATGTAGTACACACCAACCACAAATAAGTGGACATCACCCAGAAGGATGTCAAAAACACTAACTGTAAATTAAGGGTCAAAATTATCAGAGAAATGATCAAAACAGACTCATGAAATGACAAAGTATCACCCTTAACTAAATGGTTACTAGTTTACCTGCATAATATACTCTTCTTAGATGTGATCAATCCTAGAGTGACAGTTTTAAAAAGCAAAATCAATTAAACATTAAAAAGTTGAGCATTAAAAAAATTCCCCCAGGATCTTTTTCAGTCTTAAGAGAGTTCTGTGGTTTGGCTCTTTTAAAAAAATCTCTTGTTCCACAGAATAAAACTCTGACCTAAATGTAATCAGCTGAAGGGGTGACATTTACCCCAAAGGAATAAGTTATCTTACAATTTAAAAAAGTAGTAATGGGTGCTTCAAAAAAAAGTAGGATAAAAGCTCTTCTGCAATGGTAGAGTAAGGGCCCCTGAAAATCCACTCTACCACAAAAACAAGAATACTGACAAAAATTGTCAAAATCAACACTTTCAGAACTCTGGAAATTAACCGAAGACTTGCAACTATCAAAGGAGCATTTAGTTAAGAAAAACAGCACTATCTGCCCCATTCCCATTCCCCTTCCCTCAGTTCCATAGAAGCTTTGAAAACCAACAGCCTCACAACCACAGTGACTGTGAAAGCCTGCAGCCTTCCAGCCACTGTAGAATGAAGAAAAGCTTGATGAAAGCCCTACTCCCAGCATATGGTCACTATTTGATCTAGCTGGTAGCTCCATTCTGAGGTCTTGCCTTTGTGTGGCCAGACTTAATGCTCACTCTGTGCTATCACCAGGATGTCTGTCAGAAACAATTAGCAGCAAAGGTTTAAGCATTACAGTTGCCAAGGTGCAGCTCAAAAGGGGCTGAAAAAAAAAACAAAAACAAAACATGACAAGTGAGTTGTCTAAAAGAGTTTGTAAAGTTCTAACATCTTCCTGGGCATTTAGGTCATGCATATGTGCAAGACAGCAGGCATACCCAGGAAAGATCTGAGAAGGACTTCATCTCTTACCCATGGCTAAATTTGAAGCTCTGCACAGGCAAAGAGTGAAAGTTAAGGCACAAATGTGTATTTCCTGCCAGAGCATTGAAAACAACAATGAGCCCCTCAGCAAAGGGTGAGAAACTGATGCTTCAAAACTTTTAAGGAAATGAAAAAAGAATGAACTTATTCAATAAGTATTCAAATTCTAAATATTCTATATGTGTATATATAGCCCATATAAGTGTGTAGTGTTGCATTTCATCTCTACCCTCTGAGAAGACCCTGTATGAGGTAGGGCAGAGTGGCTATAAATGTAAGAACTGCTTCTTATTATGTTCATCAAATTTCAATATTTACAAGAACTATGTTAGATATTCTAAATCATTTTATATGTGCCGGGCATGGTGGCTCATGCCTGTAAGCTTCAGCCTATGAAGCGGCCAGGGCTAGGGATCACGGTTCGAGTCCCGCCTGGGGCCCGTAGCGAGACCTAGTTCCAAAAAACAGCTAGGTGTGGTGGCGCACGCCTGTAATCCCAGCTACCTGGGAAGCTGAGGCTGGGGATTGCTTGAGTCTGTGGTACCCTGGGCAACGAGAGCCTGCAGCTTCACGGGCAAAAATAGCGAGACCTAGTTTATTTAAAAAAAAAAAAAATCATTTTATATGTGAAGAACTAAGATTCAAGGACTATAAACAACTTTTCCAAAATTTTGCAACCAGTAACTAGTTTGGAAGATAGGATTCTTTTTTTTGTTTTGTTTTGTTTTGTTTTTGAGACTAGGTTTCACTGTTACCCAGGGTACCCACGGACTCAAGTGATCCCTAGCTTCAGCCTCCCAGGTAGCTGGGATTACAGGCATACGCCACCACACTCAGCTATTTTTTAGAGACTAGGTCTTGCTATGTTGCCCAGGGTAGTCTCGAACCCGCAGCCTCGAACTCCCAGCAATGCAATTACAGGTGCATGCCACTGCGCCCAGTTTTGGAAGGTAGGATTCTAAACAGTCCATCTGATAGACTCTAAGACACACATTATTGACCACTGTGTACTCACTCTACCTGAAGGGGAAACCAGATCCAGATAAGGGTAAAAAGATAGGAAGAGAAAGGAAAAAAGACAATCAAAAAAGCAGAATACTTAAGAGGTTTTGAGAAGTTTTACCCTAGTTATTCATTTGTCTTTAAGCATACAGTATCTAGCATCTTGAAATAATATTGTGGAATATTATTCAGCAATAAGGAAAGATGAAATGTTGCAATTTTTGACAAAATGTCATGCATTCAAGAGAATTCTGTGTAGGAGAGTAAGTCAAAATGACAAATATTGGACATTTATATAGCAGATGATTTGGCAAAGCAAAATATTTATAAAACCTAGCAGATATTAATAAATGAAGTGAGGGTTCTTAGGTTAAGAGGGAGTGGGGAGAAAGGGTCAAGGAATATAAGAGATGGTGGTAGGAAAAACAAACAAAATCAAAAATTAATAAGAGAGTTGACACCGAAGCCTGCCTCACTTAGGCAATAATATTCATCCAAGGATATCTAACTAAATTCATTAGGGAAAGAGATGCATTCACAATAAAACATCACCTTACATGTAATAACAACTGCTAAATTAAACTGTGTGTTAATCAATGTTCTTTTTTTTTTTTTTTTTGAGACTAGGTCTTGCTATGCTGCCTGGGGTAGTCCCAAGCATGATGAACCTACCTAGACTGGGATGGTTCAAAACAAATGTAACCATTCCTTATTGCCAGTTGTTGTTGTTGTTGTTGTTGTTGTTGTTGTTGTTGTTGTTGTTGTTTTGAGACTAGGTCTCACTATTTTGCCCAGGGTACCAAGGACTCGAGCGATCCCGAACCTCAGCCTCCCAGGTAGCTGGGATTACAGGTGTATACTACTGCACTTGGCTATTAATCAATGTAATCTTAATTCAATCTAAAAGAAGAAAACTTATGACCAAGCCCTAAGGTCTTCAGCCCTATTTTAAGTCAAAATCTGTTACAGGGGAGCAAAAAAAGGTGATCAATAAGAGATTTTGAAATTTAAAAATATACTTAATTAGATAAAAAGCTACAGGATATATAGCATTAAAATAAAAAGAATGTGGGATGTCAATCTTACTGATCACTTACTATGAATATTGAATGGAGATTGCAGTATCAAATCACCCTAGTTTTAGACTTCACCCACATATAGGAGAGATACGACAGTTCTATTTAAAATATCAATATATACAATGTGCTATAAATTTAATATTCAGAAACTGAACTATTGGTCTGAAATGTTAGGAGTCAAACATAACATCGTACAAAAAAAGCTAAGCAAAATACAAGCAGAAAGGCTTGAGCTGTCCAGAATGGAAATATAATGGGAGTTTATAAGTGCAAGTGACAGTTACTGGAACTAGAAAACAGTACATAATGGGGAGAAGGCAGACCCCATAGTCACATGTGCAGTGGTCCACAGTACCAGGAGAACCAATTCTTTGGATTTTCAAGAGCTAATCTAAAAGTAATTTGTGGGAGTACATTCAGATTCCAACCAGATTTGCTTCAGGCTTTCTGAAAAGGCAAATAGAGTCTAGACATTGTGATTTGAGTATGGGCTTTAACAGGCGCTCAGCCTCCGTCTGGCCGCCCAGTGGGGGTAAATCCTTTCAGCAACCATGAAGTGTGTGCCTCCAAAGCCAGCCACATAAGTTTTCTCCCCAGTTCACACTCAATTTGAACATAGGAGGCAGCTTATACTCTGAAAAACAGATCTTGGAGCCAAAATGCCTGGATAGACTCTAGGCACTGCAATTTGCTGAGCGACCATGGAAAAATTATTTCATATCTCCTATGAACTATTTAATTGTACCATAGTTTTCTTATGCCACTCTAAGTGCTCAAAAAATGTGAGTTAGTATTACCAGAACAAGGAAAGGGCAAAAAATAACAACATAATTACAAGGTTAGCCTAAAGATAAATATCACATTAAACAAATTCTAATAGGGGGATATTATAATGGTTAAGAATTATCTCAAAATTATTATGCTCTTGTGAAAGCTCAAATGTTACAGTAAAGTATAAACATGCCACTTGAGTCCGGGCACAGTGGTTCGTGCTTGTAAACTTCAGCCTATGAAGCGGCCGGGGCTAGGGATCGCGGTTCGAGTCCCACCTGGGGTCCGTAGCGAGACCTAGTTCCAAAAAATAGCTGGGCGTGGTGGCACGCGCCTATAATCCCAGCTACCTGGGAAGCTGAGACTGGGGGTTGCTTGAGTCTGTGGTACCCTGGGCAACGAGAGCCTGTGGTTCCACAGGCAAGAATAGCCAGACCTAGTCTCAAAAAAAAAAAAAAAAAAATGCCACTTGAGAAAGAAGTGATCATTCTTCCCATGCTGTCTCATTCTTCCCTTCCAAGAGTTCCTGCTACCCTCACCCTCACCCCAAACCCAGAGGTTTGGTCTTGACAGTAAATGCCCATACATAGTGGCTGGGTCTCTGCACCTGGCAGGCAGGATGAAGGTCAAGTGCCCACTAGCACTGCCCTGGGGGTTGTGTTAATGACTGCATCAAGTACAACATATTTCCAGTGGGCATCTAATGAAGTGGCCTTATGACATGTTCACCCAAGCTACATGAGAGAACCAGAGAGAATGGTTCTACAGAGAGAATGGTTTAAATGCAGAAGACTAGCAGATGCAAAGTATTCAAGCAAGTGTCCTTGGAGTATTATATAGCTAGAAATCATTTTAGTTTTGCCTTGTTTTCCATTTATAAGACACATATATGTAATGGTCTAAAGCAGAATGTAAAAGGTGTAAGTGGTATTAAATTCTGGAGTTAGACAACTCATTCTTACATAGCTAAAACTCTTACTGTTAATGGTTAGTCTGTTCATTTCAGTTAAATTCTATGGGGGCACAAATGTGCCGTGAGATTTAAGAACAATAATGAAGGCATCAGGTAGGGCAATTGATCTTGTCCTAATTAAACTTTAAAAACCAAGAGTGGTGTTTAGCAAGCCTAACTATGAGCAGAATTTCATAACCTAAGAAGTTGAAGGGGCCTGGGGAACCAATTCAAATCAAAGGCAGGAATAATCTTTCCAACATCACTTTGTCCAGCTTTGTCAGTAAATATGATGATAATGGTGACAATGATTAAAGAGGTGGTAGTTAGGGTTAGGCCTCAAACATTTGCATACACTGACACTTAAAAACATTAAACTCTAAAGTAAGAAAATCCTAAAGAAATAAATAAAAGACCATCCCCAAAAGAAATAAAAACCTAAAATTTAATAAAATGGGTAACATTACTAGAATAAATAAAAAAGAAATAGGACTCTCTACAACATGTCTTCATTTTACTCAATTTATTTCAACTCAGATGAGTAAAACAAAAGGACCTGCATTCCCATAATTCAACAAGATAAAGACACTCATCATTAGAAGGCCCCGTGCCAGACACTTTAATAAATACAAAGGTACTGGTACAGTTACTAAATTACTACTAGGACATAACTCTAGAGCAGAAGAGTGCAGACTCTGTTCTTAGGAGAGCTTGACGTTGGTTCACAAAATGGTAAACTATAAAAACAGTCAATTCAAAGGTAGCCCCAGCCCCTGCCACTAGGTGCCACAGCTTAAACAAGTCAGTTAGCCTATAAAAATGGGGGGGGAGGGGGTCGAAGTGTTGCTAGGCTAACAAAATGTGATATACAGTATGCACAGGCTTGGTTCAAGTTTCCTTCATTTCCTGGTAAACTGATCCTAAGATTTTATTCATATCCCACACAAATTTTACTTAAGTTTCATAAACTTTTATCCAACTTTGCATTTCTGCATACAACTACTATTTTAGTACCGATTATCTTTACTATATCTTACCTACTATGCCTTTAATATATTTCAGTGGTAACAATTTTCGCCTCAATCAAAAATTCGTTTTAATCTGCACCTGAGAATTTAAAATTTGAAAACAATTTTGTACTATAAATGATAAAAGTAGAACAGCTCATGAAAAGACAGTAATCTTACTCCTTTAGCTATAATCAATAGAATCACAAGAATAAGACTTGGCCCTATCTATCGCATTCACTGCTCTGAGCTGTAAGGGGCTACCTTTCATGAATGTGTGAATAAGACTGATTATATCGCTATAAAACGTATGCCTAACTGCTGAAACGTTGACAGACTGAAAATTCAAAATGACCAAGTTCAATGACCCCTGATTCCAACATATATATATATGGATATAGATATCCACCCAATCGGGGCACTGTCCCACTCAACAAACGTTTATTAAGCACCTATTGGTTCCAGGAACCCGCAGTGAACAAAGTTTTGGTTTGGTTTAGTTTTGTTTTTACAGCATCTTCCCTCCTAATAACGGAAATAATGAACCCCCCAAATTGTAAGGCTGCCTTAATCTTAGCACCTCGGAACCAAGCCCTGGCCACGCCCTCACCCACAGGGGTCCATCACAGACACCCCCCCACCCCCATCCCTCACGGCCAAACCCAACACGCTGTCTAGACTCGCAGTCCGGGCACAAAGCCTCGGCCCCACGATTCTAAATCATCACTGGCCCCGGCCCCTTTAACAGCCCGGGTGGACACAGCCTCGATGCTCCCCCGCCAGCCCCGCGGGGAGGCGCCGCGCACAGGCTGAGGCGGCTGAGGTGGCTGAAGCGGCTGAGGCGCCGCGGGCGCGCGTCCCCGCCACCCTCCGCCCGCCCCGCGCAGGCGCCGCGACCGCCCGCCTCGCGCGCGCCCGGAACGCCAGTCTGGCTCCCGCTGCAGCGGGTACCAGGAGGCATGACCCCCGCCCACCCGCTGCCGCCTCTTACCGACACGCTGGCCCCGGCGCCCCGGCCTTCCGGCTCCCGACGGCCGCCTCGCGGGGCGCCTCCTCCTCCGCGGCCGCCGCGGAAACCGCGGCCGCCGCGGAAACCCCGGCCACGGCCCCGGCGGCCGCCTCCGTCCCCGCCGCCGCCTCTTGGCGGCACTGGGCCTGCGGCGCCCGCCCGCTCGCGTTCGCGATCCCCGCCGGGCCGGTCGCGGCCGGGCCGGCGGCCGCGGCCGCCCCGCGCCCCTCGCTCGGCCTGCATGTGCTGAGTGCGCCGGAGCCGGGCCGCCGCGGAGACGCCGGGGCGCCACCGGAAGCGGGTCTCGCGGAGCTGCTACGAGCGACGGGTCCCCAGCGGCGGGGTGCGGGGCCGGGGCCGGGAGCCGCGGCGGGGGCGGGGCGGCCCAGGTCGTGGCAGGTGGGGCGGGAACCGGGCGCTGGGGGTGCTGGTGTGCCGAGGAAAGGCCCGGCCCGCAGGGGCTGGACGTGGAGCCGGGGTGTGGAATGGGGTACGTCGAGGACGGGCTGGAACGCAGTTTGTCTAGTGTGAGCTCGGTTTTGTTTGAAAAAAATACATATACGGTGTATTTGCATAAGAAAAGATCTTCATGAATCAAAATGAATGAGAAACCATCCCAATAAACAAGTTTTGGATATTAAAAAAAAAAAAGAAATCTTTAAACTATATGCCCAAATTCTAGCAGTGGTGAACTGTGGTGGCCACAAAATTAACTGATTTTTTTAATCTCCAGACATGAATGAATGTAATTTTTAAAATTACACTGAACTCGGTGTGCAGGAGGAGCCAGGCAGAAGGTGGAAGTAGGTCTCAGCTCGGATGTGTTGACCCAGCGAGCTAAGGCTCTGAGGTCCTCGAGAGGTTTTTCCTAGAAATGACACCTCAGCTTTACTAACTCCAACGCCTTGTGGGGTAGGTCCTGCTGTCACTCTTACCAGGCAGGTGGGCAACTTGTGGGTGGTGAGATGAAAAATGCCAACCTTGCCTGCCAAACTGGGGAGGGGTAGAACTCACTCTGACACAGGCATTCTCTTCCTCTGTGTGTGTGTGTGTGTGTGTGTGTGTGTGTGTGTGTGTGTGTGTGTGACACAGGAGAAAAATGCAGACTTGTCCCTGTTGTATTTTTTTTGGTCCCTTTTTTTGTTCCTTTTTATTGCTAAGGAATATACCTACTGGACTTCATGGATCCAATTTCTTTTTTCTTCTATTTTATTTTATTTTTTTTTTTTTTTTTTTG
>PVHY01005504.1:0-82558 GCA_004024945.1 Uropsilus gracilis
CAAAAACACACATTTACCAGATATAGGAAGAGAACAACAGGCCAAACAACAACCAACAACTGAACATCAACTTAACCAACCAACAAATTGCAGAAAAATGGGAGATGGAGTGACTGCAGGGGGATACAGAAGGGAGATATGGAGGGAGGAAGAGGGATCAATTAATGCACAATTGTGACAAATCAATAAAATGAATTTAAAAAAAAAATGAAGCACAAGGTAAGAAAATAGTCTGGAAAATATCTGGCCTATTAAGGAAATGCAAAGAATTATGTTGATCATCACCATGATTGTAACACTATTCCATTACCTTTTGCTGCTCCAGAGACAAATGCCATGCTGACCTCCACAGATGCCAGCTACTTTCCCAAAGGATACACTGACCTTTTGGAGACAGTTTCCTATTTCTTGGTCTGTTGCATTCCCAGTTTATTGGCCCATGTCCTGCCTTGTCAGCAGTGATCAGCTTCCAGCTTTGTTTGTAAACTTCTAACTCCACATATATTTCTTTTACTGCATTTTGGCATCAATTCATATTTATTCTTTGAGCACCTACTTTATATGTGTCAGGCACCCACTTTGCTCTTGGGAATGCAAGAAACCTGGACTGCTCTTCTCAGGCCACCACTGTAAGGAAAAGAAAAATCAAAACTCTGGGCATGACTTCCATGCTCCTGTTTACATGTTAGTGCCTAGGAGTCAGTCCATAACCCCATTCTAACAACACAGGAGTCTGGGAAGTATATTCCTGTGTGTCCAAGAAGAGAAAAATGAGCTAGAAAGTGTCATCGACTTTGCATTATCTCTGCCACCTGATAGTGATCAAGGTGGGTACACAGTGCCAAGGGGGCAGTGAGTATAGGGTTATTTAAGCCTGTTTAGGAGCGGGAGAATTCACATTGAGGTGGAGCCTAGAAAGACGATACACCATAGAATATACTGTATTTATTGAGCAAAGTAGAGGTAGGTCTTTTCACAGGGGATCAGTGGACCTACATGTCTGTCCATGATCCCTGAAGAACTGCATTCACTTGGTGAGGACAGCCACCTCCCTACGAAGACAGTGTCAGATGTTGCTGAGGCTGCATAAATTGCAGCTGTGTGTGAGTGCTCACTAGTTTGTGACTGGTTTGTCCCCTTGCTTTGGCTATTCTGTCACTCCTGGGAGTATGAGACATGGCAAAGGATTGCAGCTGTTCTCTCTCCAGAGTTTTGCAGAATACACTCCAGATGGCTGTTGAATCCCGAAGTGGCAGACCAGCCACAGTGCCGAGTAGCTGGAGAGGAAGCTGCTGAGAATGTTGACAATGATCATTTCATTGGTTATAGTTCTTCTGGTCCCCAGTCTCTTGAGTCACACACACACGCACACACACACACACACACACACGTATATATCTGACATCACTTTTTGTAGATCCTGCAATTCATCAACATTGTTTTCAAATAAAGAAAAAAGGAGGAAGAAAAAAATGAAAAAATTAAGAGTAAAAAGAAAATCCCACTTCATAGGACGAAGTCACCAAGGCTGAGATACCACTTAGATCAGTTCTAGAAGGCTTTACCTCAGCTCTTCAGTCTTTCCTGTTTTTAACAGAATTTAAAAAACAGTTTGAGGTTCCCTCTGCTTTTCCAGTTTTGTGTAAACTGGAATTCTGAAATGCACATAAGAGGAGCAGGATGTTTCCACTTTGTTAAGCTTAGTGTGACTTCAAATGAAAAAGTTGGAACTAAGCAGAATCATCAAATAAAAAAGTTGGAACTAAGCAGAATCATCATCACATTCACTCATTAACTTTTGGAGTGCTTGGTTTTCTGTCACCTCCAATCTGCTTTTTATCACTCATCTTAGTTGCATTCATCATTGATTCAGAGATGCTGCAAACTGGAAGGGCATCCCAGGGAAGTGGTCATCATCATCTGTGCATCACTCAACAGAATCTTGCTGCCAGTTCTGCTCTTCATCAAGTGTCCTTGTTGCTATTTGGCTCCAATGGCAGGTGGGAGAGAAAATATAGTTTGCAGGGGATGGTCAGCTGATGTTGCTCAGCAACCAGTAAGTACCTCTTCCCCCAACACCTGTGTGATGAAAGTACTTTAGCGATATAATATTTCATGTCTTCACCAAAGCCCTCATATTTCTATGTTCACAAAAGTAAAACATAATTTTCTGATTCTTGATTACTATTATATAAAGAAAAAACTAAAGGTAGATAATTAAAATTTCCCCATTTTCCCTTTTTTAATTGAGTCTACACACACATATATATGTGTATATATGTATATATATGTATATAGATATATATACACACACACTAAATTGTTGCATACCCCGAAGTTCTTCTACTGCCACATCACCCATGAACCATCCTCTTGATCTCTCATACTAATCCCTCCCCTAATTTTCTCCCTCCCTCTTTTCTCCATTGCTATATGCTTTAGTTCTGTTGTCATTTTGTTAATTTTAACTTCTTGTCCTTTTGTTTTCCCTATATCCCAAATATAAATGAGACCACCCATTATTTCTCTTTTTCTTTCTGCTTATTTCCACTAGCATGATTCCTTCTAGCTCCATCCACATTGCTGCAAATGACATATTTGTCTTTTTTGATTGCTGAATAACAATAGTTGGCAACAGAGTTCAGATATAAACAGGACATCAACTCAAAATTGCATGCTCTACAATATTTATGGTGGCATTATTTTCAAAACTGGGACAGGGAAACAATTTAAGTGCCCACTGGTAGAGGACTGAATGGAGAAGTGCTATATTCACACAATGGAATGTTATTCACTCATAATGAATGATAAGATATTGCCATTAAAATAGTTTTCCAATGATCATACTTACCAAGCATGTCAAATTAGAGAATGGAAACCAGAGAAATTAACCCCCCAACTGTTAAATAGCTCTTTTCCTTTATTATGGCAAAACTGACTCACGGCCAGTTAGTTGTTCAGTAGCTTTGCTGGCAGCAACGATGCTATGGAGTTACTAGCAGAAATGAGTGAAACCATAGAGATGAGGGGTGGGGGGAAGGGTGCAGGTACAAAGAAGGGGTGAAGAACCTGGACAACTCATCGAATTATCCAAGTTATCATCCCTGGCCACACCTAACTTTTAGGGGACCAGGAAATATCCTTCTCAGTGCCTGGAAGGACTAAAATAGCTGTTAAACTTCACTAAGGATCTTTACTGCTAACAGTCAAAATCCTTTATAGTGGCCTGGAGATTCAATGAAATCCAGTTGAGTCTAACTTCCTCCTTCATAGTTTAGCAGCCACCCTAGTTCATGCCGCTGTATCCACACACCAAGCAGGCTGCTACAGGACTTCACACTTAGATTTCTTTCTACCAGAATTATGCCTATATTAGATATTTGCATGATTTTCTACCTTATATATTTTGGCCCTCTATTTTAGATGAACACATCATCTAAATGTGTTTTCCTTCTTTTATTTATTTGTAATCTTATTGCTTCTTTCTCACATACTATATCCATTTTTCATTCATTTATCTACCCCTTTCACTATAAGCTCCACAAGAAAGGGATTTTGGTCTGTTTCCTTCATTACCTCAACACCCATAATAGTGCCAGGCATTTAGAGGAGCAGGCTTGTAGTAGCATTTTTGTTGAACAAATGAATGAATATCTTGTAAGTCGGTGTTTTTATCAACAAAAAGAGTTACTACCTTTGTATTCCAAATGCTGACTTAGGGATCCTGCTGTCTTCGAAGCCTAAATCAATCTGGTTAATCCCAACCCTGTCTCTAGGCAAAATTATTTGGCAAGGGCACCTTTACAGAACAAATGGAAGACCTAGGGAAACTCAAGGGTTTGTTCCTAACTTTATCTTCATCAGAGGTCCTCACAGGGGGATGATTTTTTTTTTTTTTTTTTTTTTGGCCTGGGAACAGTTAGCAATATCTGGTGACATTTGATTGTCACTAATGGGAGAAGAGTACTTTTGGCATCTAGTTATTAGAGACTAGTTAGTAGTTATTAGACACTGCTGAATAGCCCACGATGCATTGCCTAGACTCATATTACACAAGGATCCTGTCCAGTGTGTCAAAGATTCTGAGCTGGGGAGAATGTATTGAAAATTCTGGGGAGGTAGAGAGGTTTGTGCATGAAGGATCTGAATGGTTCTCCAGGCAACCAATGATTCACCACTTTCCTGAGTCAGACTATTGGCAGCAGCACAAAGGCAAATATGGGAGGAGATGATGTAATCCATGGAGCACAGCTATAATCATGCCCAACCACAAGCCATAGGGAAAAAAGTGGCATTTCTAAAATGTGACTTCTGCCGCCCAGATTATTTCAGGTTCTTACCACCTGCATGTAGTAGTTGCCAGTCAAATGCAATTTAACAACAGGGTTTTATTTACAAGGAAAATGGATAGGGAAAACAGAAAGTCTTTAAAGCCACAAGAGGCCAGTTATCTCACCCCAGTCACCATTTTCAGTACCAAAGGTCCCAAAGACACATGTCCATGATGGTGCCCCTTTGCCCTTTCAAACCTGAGGCAGGCACTCTGCAAAGTCCAGTCTTTCTCCAGCATCTTCTCTTTGTTTCTTCTCTCTCCAGTGTTCTGAACTGTGGCTTCTCTGAGGCTCTTCAAACTTTTTCAACAAATGCTGATGCAAAATCAACTTCCTAAATCCCTGGCTATTTCCAGATACCAGCTTTCCATGCCATCTTGCTGCAGTACTACACTGTCCACACTGGCTACTCTGCTGCCAGTCACTCTCCTACCATGGCTCCTTGCCACCACCAGCTCACACTTTCAGGTGGCCTTTGCCCAGTATGTCCATTAGGCTCCTCTTACTGGCCCACCATTCTCATCTCTCCTGTCCCCCAAAGTCTGTGTCCCCCAGTCTCCTAGTCTCTGCTCCTCTCTTTTTATCTACTTAAAAAAACAAAAAACTAGAGGCTTCAATTTCCTCTCACACACCCTCTTGGTGATCCATTTTCTCTTCCTACCTGGGGAATTGCAACAAAGCAAATTCCCCTTTAGCCATCTTAAATTATTCCCCTTTAGCCATCTTTTACCTGTGTGTTTTTCAGACACAGCTAACAGGCAGCAGTGTCTAAATGTTAATACTGCCCATGTTGGGGTCACAGCTTCACACCTACACCTTGTACAGGCCTGAAACATGGCACATTCTCAAATAATAACCGTTGAACAGTTAACAAAACTAACAAAAAAGGTGTCCTCTTAAAGCACTAGCTATATTCCAGAAACATCACCAGGAGGATGATTATGCTCTGCCTCACTTCCTTTCTTCTATTTTAACATCAAATGTATGTATGTACTTTTTGTATTTATTTACATCAAATTTAGACCTATAATATTCATAGCTCTGTGACTTTTAGTCTATTTTTGATTTCTATGAGAAAAAAAGAAAATTCTATTAATCCCTATCTGGTGTAAAAACTCATCTATTTCATTACACAATGCCTGCTAAAGAAATATGCTTCCTCCTGTGGCTACAACAGGAAATTATTTTAGTTCCTGGAGATCCAAGTGGGATGAGCTTGAGGCTTGGAATTCAGAAAATTATTTTTGTTTTGTTTTTGACTCCATTTCTGGGTACACAGTTGAGCAAAATATTTTGTTTTTTTCCCCCCAATTAATCCACTGGCCAATTTGGTTTAGGCTTTTCTCCACTGTAGACTTTAAGGGGCTTCAAGGCTTTATATCGCACAAAGCGTATATGTTAATCAGCTCTTGCCACTGAATACAAGTATCTTCTTTCAGATGTGTAATTTACCAACCTCTAGTTTTTTATTTGTACAACCGCCAAAATTGTATTTGATGCCAGATCACATTGAACTGAAAAAAAAAAGTCAGTATATTTTAAAAACAAAACAAAGGTTTCAGGTATTAACCAAGGTGATTTACTCCTATATATTGAGGACATACTTTTCTAGGGGAACCTTTTTTTTTTTTTTTTTTTTAAGGAAAAAGCAAACAAGTCCAAATACTAGGATTTAGGAAAAAAACTATAACATTTTGAGGAAAACTACTCAATATCCTACCTTCAATCCTCTTTCTAGTGTCATCTTGCCTTCTTAGAGAAAGCATTCTAACAGATTGGGGCCTTGGAGACACCTTTCATTCTCTTCCCCTTGCGCTCTCCGTATAAATGTTTTGCTGTTCCTGATACTACCTGCTTCTTCTAACTTTCTCTATTCAGTCACCTTCCTCCTGAGCTTATCTCCTTAAATGGTCTAGCAACTTCTCTCATTTTTTTAAAACCAATACTCCGCAAGGTGAGAGAATTTTTATCAGCTTGTTCTATTATCTTGTGTTTCTGCTCAAAATTCTCTAAGGACTTTCCAATACACTTAGAATCCAAACTGCTTATTAAGACTTCTTAGACCCTGCAGGAATCAGTAATTTACTTTCACCTGTGTTCTCTTACACTGAGTTTCTTACCCATTCCATATTAACTCTCATGCTCTTCCTTGAAACATCCTTAGTTTGTTTCTGCCTCAAGGCCTTTGCTTAGTATGTTCTTCCCCAAATATTTCTAGCTATCATTTCTAAAAGTCACCTTTTCAGAGAGGCCATTGTGGCTTTGTTTTTCTTACAATTTATCTTACTGTTAAATGAAATTGTGTGTGTTGACTTTCTGTTTTAACTCTGGAACAAATTTTATGAGAGTTAGAACACTGTGTTGCCTGTTATATGGGTCACTGTCTGTGGTACGTAGGGTTGTGCCACCTACATTAAATGAAGCTTGTCCAGAATGTTCAGTGATGACTTCAGGTTCCAAAGTAGGGACTGAATATTTCATAAAAATATATTTAGTTCTGCCTCCTGTGCAGTAACTTCTCAATGGTGTTATAATATGACTAAGGATATGGATTGTAGAAGAACTGTCTGGAATTTACTACTTGCTGACCTTAGGTTAAGTTACTTGAACTCTCTGTGCTTCATTTTTTCATTTTTATGAAACACAATAAATATAGTAATACTGCCTTATAAAAGTTTTATACCCATTATTTTTTTTCAATTTCATGCAAACCATCTATCAAGGGTATATTCTAAAATAAAAGAAAAATTCCTGGCATGTTGTAAGTACTCAGCATACAAGCACTACTATTATAGTCAATTCCCATCATTTGCAGCTTTTATATTTGCTAATTTGTTGACTCCTAACATTTATATGTCACTCTCAAATCAATCGCAGTGTATTTTGGTGGCCATTCATGAATATGCACAGCATGGTGAAATTTTTCAGTTGCCTGTGCTTCCAGTTGAGGTTGAACGAAGAACAGCCTGCCTTCAATTCCCAGGCTGGTGTTCTGTTTAATACCATCTTTTCCATTTCCATACATTTTGAGTGATCTTATCATGTCAAATGGTGCCCTAGTGTGTTGCTAATATGCTGTGTGGTAGTCATGTTGTTGAGAAAGCTGTGACATGCCTGATGTTGAAAACAAGTCTCTTAGAGAAGCTTCATTTAGGCATGAATTATAGTACTGCTGGTCATGAGTTCAATACTAATGAATTGATAATATATATTAAACAAAATACCTTTAATCAGGAATACACAGAAAACAAGTTTATTTTTATATTGCTCAGTTGATGAATATGTTGTGAACAGAAACTCCTAGGAAACTATCCTGAACTTCCCCTAAGAGCTGAGACAGGATTCAGTTTGTTGTGATTTTATAGAACATAGCTACTGTGAATAACAGAATCAGTGACATCTCTCCTTTCTCTCACTAATTGACTTCACCAGAAAGTGGTTTTTACTTAAAACCTCCATTTCATTACAGATGCTTCTCTCCACAGCACTATCATCTGACTCATGCATCTCTCCCCTTTGCTTTCTTGGAGAACCCCAGAGAGGGATTTGGTCAGACATTAGGACCCATGGGAATTGGGGCACTGCCATGACTCCTGCTTTCTCTGTGATGGTCACCTTTTTCTTTCTCTTTAATTGAAGCCCCAACTTTCCTGGACATTTTGATGTATGTGGAAGCAGCACGGGTGCTATAACCATGGCTTCATATCTTCTGACCCAGATAACCAAAGCAGGACTCTGCACCACTACTTAGTTCCAAGCCTCCCAAGGGACACTTAGGTCTCAGGCTAGCTCAGGGGCTTCTAATTTGGATAACCCATCTATGCTTGTGCTTGTGTGTGTGTGTGTGTGTGTGTGTGTGTGTACTTCACTGTGATTAGTGTGGTCTGCACCTCTGTGGGTGATATGTGGATTGTGTAACTGCATTATTTGACCAGAAGCCACTAGTTAAAATGTGGCCATATACATTTAAATATAAATGAGGTCAAATTTTAAAGTATTCAGCAATACCAGTTATATTTCAAATGTTCAACAAACACATCTAGCAAGGATTAAACAGTGCAGGTACTCAACACTTCCATCATCACAGAAAGTTCCACTGAACAGCACCACTAGAAAGAGAGTGATTTTCCCTAAGGGGGAATGAAGGTGGAGATGAAGAAGAGCTACAGCAGGGATACAGGGGCCCTGTGGTCATCCAAGGACAGTGTCCAATAGAGGATAGGTCACTGTCTCTGGGTTTTTCACCTGTTCACACAATGTAAGGCCATTCAGGCTCTTAGAACAACAACAAAGAGGTTTATTTAGCAAACAGAGGAAACAAAGAGTTGCTAAAGTCACAAATAGGGGCTCTCTCACCCCAGATGGTGCCCACAATGTCCCAAACAAAAAGCTGTTCATTCAAGATGGCACAATCCTGCCAATGACGGTGCAGAGTGTAGGGTAGCTAAAGGCATCCATAGGCGAGGCTGTTGAGATGTCACTAAAGCAGCAGCAGCAACAGTGCAATGGCCCGAAAAACAGCACAGGACATTGGAACAGACAACAGCAAAGGCAGCAGCACTGGATGATGATGCTGAAGGATGAGATAGGAGCTCTTCATGAGCTTTCGGCCCACCCAATGACAGCAGCTCCATGAGACACCAGGCCTGGGGCCTTTGGTGCTCTTTCTGAGCAATTGTAGCAACAAAACCAGAGATTGATACAGGGGTGTTGACAAAGCTGAAAATTGTATTGGGTGCCATTCTAGCCTGGTGGGCCGGGTCTGTGAGAAAAAAAGAGAAGTGTGGAAGGGGTGCATAAAAGAGATGAGCCAAGAGAGAGAAAGCAGGGGAGATGTGAAAAGGAGGCTGATAGAGGAGGCCTGCAAGATCAGGCTGGGCCGAAAGCCTCCTAAAAGAGTGAGCTGGTGGTGGTGAGGAGCCATGGTGGGAGAGCAGCCAGCAAAAGTCAGTGTAGGAGGCATGGCACCGCAGCAAGGTAGAATGGAAAACTGGTACCTGGAGATAGCCAGAGATTTGGAAAGCTGACTTTGCATCAGCATTTGTTGAAAAAGTTTGAAGAGCCTCGGAGAAGTCACAGCTCAGAACACTGGAGAGAGAAGCAGCAAAGAGAAGATGCAAAAGAAAGACTGAACTTTGCAGAAGTGACTGCCCCAGGTTTGGAGGAGCAAAGTGGCACCATTTTGGGTATGTGTTTGAGACTTTTGGACTAAACCGTACTTGGGGTGAAATAACTGGTCACCTGTGGCTTCAAGACCCTTTCTTTTCCTGGTTAATTCTCCTTGTAAATAAAACCCTGTTGTTTAAGTTGCATTATGATTGGCAGCTGCTACGTGCAGGTGGGTATAAATCTGGGCAGAGGGAGCCATATTTTAAAAAGTGCCACTTTTTTCCTTTGGCTTGATGGTTAGAGTCTTTTGCTCTATTTTGACCCAATTTCAAGACAAATTCAGCTCTCTATTCCCTAAACTCTGTCACTGCAGAAACTCTTCAATTTCTCTATACGAGGTCAGCTACTAAAGCTTCTTCCTTCTTCTTTCTGAGGCATGTACAGAGTATGCCAAGTCCAGGCTGGGGATCAGGCACCTCAGGTTCCAGGGATCACTCCTATGCTTCCTTAAATGCTTCTAGGCTCCCCACCTTAGACACTCCTTTTCTTTTTCCTTTTTTTTTTGAGACTAGGTCTCGCTATTTTTGCCGCTGGAACCACAGGCTCATGTTGCCCAGAGTACCACAGATTCAAGCAATCCTCAGCCTCAGCTTCCCAGGTAGCTGGGATTACAGGCATGTGCCACCACACCCAGCTTATTTTGGGGGGGGGGACTAGGTTTCGCTATTTGCCCCCCGCGGGACTCCCTGGCAGCAATCCCTGGCCCCGGATGTGGCTTTCTAGGCTGCCACCTACAGGCATGCACCACCATGCCCAGCCTAGACACTCCTGATTGGACCATTCAAATTTGCTGGTGCCCCAGGGAGGGGCTGCCCACTGGCAGCAGCTTTTTATGCAGACTTGTGAACCCACCACACTACATTTTTCTAAGAGTTTCCACTGCTTATGTGGTATTTAGAAAAATGCCAGTCTTGCCTGCAGTCCACACTGCAGGGTCCTGCTAATAGAATGTTCTGGAATTTAGTTCTGTAGATATCTCCACATCTTCTGTGAATATTTGATAAAACTGGCGCCGTCCCTCAGAACAATCTCTGGCACTCGGGATATTTTTGTACTCTTGCTGTTATTCTCATTCTCCTTCAATCTTCACCCAACCCTAATCAACTGGAGCATTCCTATGGCTTTGAATAGTTACATGTTAATGACAACCAATTGGTTTCTAATCCCCAGACTCTTCTTGTCAGCTCCAGACCCCAAAGACCTAATTCTCTACTTAACTTCTCCAACTAGATATGTCAAAGGTCATGGGCATTTTCTCATATCAAGTTCTTGGTCTCTCCAAATTTTATGCCATGTCTCCCATCTCAAGAAATGGTATTGAGTACATGCCTGGTTTGTTATGCCAGAGCCTTGGAAAAATCCTTGACATCTTCCTTTTTTTGCTTTTCACACTCCATCCATCATTATATTTGTCAATTAATCAACATTTATTCTAATTGAGTCATTTTTCTTTCATTTTAACACCACCGCTTTAATGTACTACAATCTTCTACTTTTTCTCTGGCAGATGTTTATTCAGCTTTCTGCTCTTGCTTCAATTCCACCTTCTTAAGGAATGTCTCCGCCTTTGATCTAAATTCCAACTTGTAATGTCATCTATATTAAGCCTTGCTTTTCATAAACATGATGGATTAGTTATTTAGTATCTACCCTTTTTCTCCAGCTTGTTAAGAACAGGAAAAACAACTGCTTTCTTGTTCTCTAAATTATTATGTCTAGCACACTTCTGGGCACTTAACTATTCCCCCATCATTACCAAGTGTTTGGAAAACTTATTTTTGTGCTTTGTGAATTCCTCTTTACTCCTCTTAGCTGTAGTTACAGACGTCCTCCTGGTTCTAATCTTTACCTTCTAGTAGTTTGTTAGCCACTACACAGATGCCTCTCCTGGACAACATTACCAGTCCTGACTCTCCTGCAAGGCATGGTCTCTTAAACTGGCCTCTTCTCCTGCCTCCTTAGTTTTTCCAGGAGAAAATTCTTGAAATTCCAACTAACATGATTCCTTCAGGACACCCGTAAGCCTGCAAGCCCCTCCCCAGAAGTTATTGAGTCCATTGAATCCTCTTTAACCCTTCCTGGAATTTAAGTCCATGAAAATAGCATCCCTTAGAGATTTGCAAGTCACAGCCTGAACAATCACAGGGATCCAAGACCCCTTTGGTCTGAGGTCCACTTCTATGCTTCTTGTCTCATGCCTAGGAACTTGACTAGCCTTCTAACGCATATCCCTAGCTTCCTTCTACCTGAAGATTGCCGAAAGGCAAAAGTGCAGAGAGTTGTTCTGTTGGAAAGGAACTGCAGAACATTTTTACTCATTTTATTTGTAAATTAAGGACACACAGGTCCAGAAAGTGGCAGGCTTGTCACTGTACCCAAGGTCTTTCAATTTTCTTTTTGGTGGTTTACTTCATTCTATGAACAGAAGACTCCTTGGTTCCTCACATGTAAAAGATGAAGCTCCTTTGCTAGACAGCCACACACGTGATTTTTTATTTAAATTTTTTTTTTCTCAGGAGGTAACTCTGATTAACAATGTTATGTATGACTAGAGTTCTAGGAGCATAGACACCATGAACGTGCCCATATCCTCCACCATAGTCCTTTGGGCCCCTTTCCCCTCTGGTAACCTCAGTTCTGCAGTCATATATCTAGTGTTTGCTATTGGTTTGCTTTTATTTGACTTTCATTTCTCTATATTTCACATACAATACCATCCTTTTTGTGTGAATCAGGTGCACATGTACTTTTCAAACACACCATCCACTGTTCCTCTTTAGATTTCCTACTTTCTTCCACTTCATGATATTCTCTGAAAGACCACATTTTTGCTGAGTGACATTTGTTCTACGTAATCTATAGACTACGTTTCCCTGGTTTTATGTTCTTGTATTTTGTGGTGGCTCTTCTATTTTAAACCCCAAAGCATTCCTTCTATATCATGTCTTTTGATACAATTTGTTGTGTAATGAATGAATGAGACACTTAATTTACTTGACTTTCCCCTTATTGGCTATGGTTAAATTTCTTTCCTTACAAGCCAATAGCCACCAGGATATTATGTGCACCAAGGCAGGTGATATCAGGAAATTTTCACTTGATGTGTTCTATTCACAAAGCAGTAATTTAGTACCAGTTGGCAATTTTACCCTAATTATTGCTCAGTGGGAAACTGTAACTCACTTCCTCATGTGTCAAAGGACTCCCACCTCCTGTACTTCCAACAAGGTGGACCTGATTCTTATTTTCTCTGATTAAAGACTGGTGGGTAAAAACTGGAGAATTAGTGAAGGAAAATAAAAACCATATGGAGAAAAGAGAGGTTAAGATACCAGAAGTGAATGAATTTGTATAGCCTCAAAAAATGGTTAGAGAATATGACCCAGAGATTTTAGTTAAAAGGGAATTTGAAATACAGACATTGTTTTATGGATAAAATGAATCCAAGAGTGATTCTAACTTTTAATACCTGGCTACTAAAGTAGGCAACCAGTGTCGTACAGTTTAAAATAATTAGAAAGTAAAATAAAATGTTTTCTCAGTATATGAATATTTCTTGGCCTGTAACGATGCATTGAGTACATAAACTTTTATTAAGGACTCAGCTCTATTAATTTTTTTAAATACTTTATTATATAGATAATTATTTCACAGATTTGTAACCTCTAGGGCTCTCCCCTCCCTGATCATTCCCTACTTTACCCCTTCTCCACTAAGTTGTGAACTTCAGTTTGTCTTTTCCTCCTGGTCTTTTGCTTGCTTTTCCTATATCCCATATATTAGTGAAACCATTTGGCTTCTGTCTTTTTCTCTCTGACTTGTTTCTGCTAATATGATTTCTTCTAAGCACATTCATGTTACCATAAAAGCATCAAATTTGTCATTTTTAATTGATGAGTAATATTTCATTTTGTATATATACCACATTTTTTTCATCCATTCGTCTGTTCTGGAACATTTGGGTTGCTTAATTTCTAATGTGATCTAAAGAAATGTTAAGATTTCTCTATAGAAAATGAAATTTATTTTAAAAAGACACAAGTTTAATTTGCAAAATTCAGAACTTTAATATGAACAGCTAGCATAAAGTCTTAAGTGGTTGCTTATTCATTGTTTTTTTTTTTTCATAATTTTATCTTTTTTATTGTCTTTATTTTACACCACTGGTGATTTTGAGGTATAGGTTAACATCTGTTCAGATAGGCTTTCACACTACACCACCATCAAAATATCCATAACCCTTCATAATAGTCCACTGGGACCTTTTTCATCTATTCCCTTAAATAGCCTCAGTTCTGCAGTTATATTTTAGGGTTTGTTTTGGTTTAGTTTTGTCTGTTCCTTTGTGTCTTTCCATATTGCTTCTAACCATATTTCACATGTGGTTAAAATAATCTGGAATGTCTTCTCTCTCTGACTTATTTCACTTAGTATCATCCCATCCTGTCTTACTCATATTGTCACAAATGGCAAGATTTCATTTCTTTATATAATTGGGTAGTGTTTCATTGTGTACGTATGCCTTACTTATCTACTCTCCTGTCCTTGGACACATGGGTGTTTCCATAAGTTGGCTATGGTAAACAGGGCTGCAATGAACATAGGACCATATGTCCTGTTTTGTTTTGCATTCACTGAGTACATGCCTAAGAGTGAACTTTGTGGATAGCTGAGTAGATCCATTTTTGTCATGTTGAGAAACATCTGCTGTTTTCCATAGTGACTGATGAGTCTACATTCCCCACCAACAGTGTAAAAGAGCTCCTTTTCCTCCATATTCTCTCTAATACTTGTTGTTCTGGTCTTTTTCATAAGGGTCATTCTTACAAGGGTGAGGTATCTTTTGATTTTATTGGTAGTTTTTTTCTCCATGTAGCTTTTTAGTTTGATATATTCTCATTTCTTTTATTTTTATCTTTGTTTCCCTTGCTCTCAAAGTCCATTCCTTGCCTATGTTGTGGAGTGTTTTGTCTGTGTTTTCTCCTTTGTATTTTATAGTTTGCCTCTGTCTCTTACATCCAAATCTTTAATCCATTTTGATTACAGATTAAATTTTTCTGTATGGTGCCAGATAATGGACTGGTTTCAGTATTTTGCATGGGACTGTCCAGTGTTCTCAACACCATTTGTTGGAGTGACTCTCCTTTCTCCAATGTATATTCTTGACTCCTTTCCATTAACTATGGGTTTATTTCTGGCCTCTCAATTCTATTTCACTCATCTGAATGATTATTTTTATTCCCAAACCATCGCATTTGATTACTACTGTTTTGTGGTACAGTTTCAAATCTGGGAATGTGATAGCTCCATTCTTCTTTTTCCTCAGATGTTTTCTGGGTATTTGGGGTCATTTGTGGTTTACATAAATTTCAGTAATGTTTGCTCTCTTTGAAGAATCTCATTCAAAATTTGATACGGTTTGTATGGAATCTGCATATTGTTATTGATATCTAGCTATTCTATTTGGGAGATGTTCCTGGGTCCCATGTCAACTTTTAAGGATCTGTGAAGTTTTTAACTGGATCTTTAAAAGCAACAGAATTTGAATTAATGTCAATAAAAGTAATGAATTATAAATATTCTCCTTTCCAGCATATTTGATCGGGGCTGTCAATAAATAAGATTGTATTTCTGGTGCGGGCGGCAGAGCGCGCGCCCTCCGCGGCTGCTCCAAGATGGCGTCGTTGCCGGGTCTGCACCCACGTGCTCCACTGTCTCTCGAGGTCGGGTGGGATGGGGCTGGGGTCAGTCCAGGGAGCTGGCCGACTCTGCCGCACATCCAAGCCTTGTGAAGAAGCAGGGTGCAGTGTGCGTGGTGGGGGGGAGGGGAGCTGGGTCGGGTTTGCCACAGACTCCTCTGGGTTTGCCCCAGAGAGCCCTAATCAGAAATAAATACCTCAAGACGATTTTTCAAACACAGAAACCAAATAGGTGAGCTACAGGAAGAAAGACCCTTAGATTTATGCCACCCGGCAGAACTCAAAAAGAGCCAGGGGAGAACCACCCTACACTGAACTGACAGAGCAAACAAAATAACTACACCTAGAATGTCACTGAGGAGCTGTGAACAAAAACCTGGGAACAGAAACGCTGTCAATAAGGGCACTGCACACCCTCTTTGCTCAGAGGGAAGAGGCCTGCCGAATGGCAGTGGCCGCACAGCAAAGCCCCCAAGAAGGAGATCAGGAGAACTACCATCAGCTGATGGCTGTCCCCATAGAGGAGCTGCTCTACCAAAACATACGGCTGGGAATCATGCCCCCAAAGCCAAAGACCTGAAACATAATGTGAAGGAGCAACAAAATGCTGCAGGAAACAACAGAGATGAGACCCACTAAGAAATAAGAAACAATCATACAAGCCAAAGGTGCTCAAATCTGCGAAGAAGGCAAAAACAGTACAGGAAAGATAAACAGCACGCTCTACCAAGTCCCAAGAAATCACACTCTCACCAAGGATGAGGAAATAGATGCAGAAAAGAAAGAAAAAAGACTAAAGGGATAAACACGGACAAACAACAAAAAGAAAGGAGGCGAAGTGACCAGAGGAGGTGTGGTGTGGTGGGGTATTCCCATGTGGATCAGCAATTATACAATCATGTATTGTAAAAAATCCAAAAATAATACATAAAATAAAATTGTATTTCTGAACATTCCAGGCATGAATATTAATATGTGACTTTTAATTTATTGTTCCATTAGGACTCCAGAAAGATGTGTACAATTTGGACATCTGTTGAGTTCCTTAGAGTGGAATCAGACACATGCACGCTTCAGGAAATAAAATTCTTAATATATTAAAATGCTGTCTATATACATGGTTAGAATGACTTTTTACATAAAAACTTAAGTTATCTGAATTAACTACTATATGTAACACTATTTGATCCTTTCCGTGTATTCCCCCCCCACTCTGATCCACACATCAGACAGTAATTCCAGAATACACATCTCTACTCCCTTTCTCCAAAACACCAAACAGCTGTCAGTAGTAGATGATGATGAAGCTGCAAACAAAAACAACAGTGCTTGCAGCTGGAATGCTGTCTTTATGATTTCCCTCACCCTCATAAGTCAGGAGCCAGTTCTGTAACAGTGTAGTTCCTCACACACTGTAACAGTGTAGTTCCTCTTCTGGTTGGGCTGTCTGTCTAGATGAGAAAGGGGGTGCAGGTGGACCCAAAGAAATGGGTCTGTGATGCTACTGGATTTTAGCACACAAGGATGAAGGGCATTGTAAACTTTCTTTAGGGAGGGTCGTCAGAAGAATATGTCTCCTTACAAAGCTAATGAGGAAACAGTTCAAGACAGAAGCAACAACAGCAGCAACTAAATGCCCAAACTCAAGTCCTCCCTCCCTCCTCCTGTGCCACCTTTGGGATGGGGATAGTGAAGTCTGTCCTTAAGGAAGAGGACTAGTGCTCATTTCAACCCTCTGCAACCAAGCAACACCTATCATTTCTAAGCATTTTGTATGTTTGTGAAAATTTGGAACACTGTACACCTTTTAAAACTGCAATTGAGTAATAAATAATGGAGTAGTTTCGTTCAAAAGCAATATTTATTTTCATGAAGATAAGAGGCATATTACATTTGCTGTAGAAAATGGTATGAGAGAAAAAAGCTGCATGTTATCGATATGACAAAAAAAACATTAAAAAATGTCATTTATGAAAGTGTTCTGCCCTATAAGAACACATTGAATGAAAGGCATTATTCCAGGTGAGTGAGCCATGCAGAGATGTGGATTTATTAGGGTTTGTTTTGAAATGTAATTTGTGCAGCGAGCTTTTTATTCCTTTGATGGCAATGAAACAGATTTATTAGCTACATGTTAGAAGCGCAATAGATAACAGATAACCAAGGGAGAAATTTTAATAAAACCTTCAGGAAAGAAAAAAGAAAAGTGAGTGAATATGCCTGCTTACATTTTAGCTAATAAATAAAAAGTACAGAGAGAACTTTAACTAAAAACCATCCAGCTTATTGCAGCCAGGAAGGTCTACTGAAATTTGGGTAGAAAACTCCAAAGGGAGGAGTAGCTCTGCAATTCCAGGTTGACTCTGGGATTTTGGATGCCTGAATCTAAGAGTATTTAATTTTAACAATTATCACCCGAGGTAAGAACACTGGGTGCTTCTAAGGGATGTTTTGAAGGTACATCTTCAATAAGGATTGGCTTTCCTCTCAAAGAGCTGAGGAGTTAAAAGAATAGTTGAAGACTTAGTCCTGAGGACACCATGCTTAGATATCCAAGTATTTTAGGTCATTCATCTGACACTGGGACTTCACAAGTGCTGGTCGCATACCTCTCATCCAAACTAGCTGTATTTAGCAAGACTCCAGACTAAGCAAGAAATCCACGCTCCTCTTTTCTTTCAAGGCAGGGAGAAAATGTAATTCTTTTCGAGTTGCCCTTGAGCTATCTTGATTTCAGCTTTGCTCTCCTAAGTCTTGCTTTGGAGAATGATGAATCACTTCCTACTGGAGTCTGTCTCCTTTAAAACAGACATTAAAGAGTCAGAGAGGAAAACTTATTCTAAATACCAGTAATAACCACTGATGCAAAAAAGTCTTGTAGCTGTAGAGCAGATTCAATCATATGTTCCTCCAATTTGCAGTATGCTTTCTTAGAACAGGATGTGCAGATTTGGAAAGAACCAGAGATCCCAGATCTGATTTTATATAGTTCAGGAACAGGAATTCAGAGTGGTGAGTAGTATATGACTAGAGATTTACATCAATATATTGGGCTATAAGTTTTTAGGCTATAAATAATCCATGATGGCTTGCCAAATACAAAATGCCATTGTAAACACACGTCTGTCTAGCAAAGAGACAGGAATACAAAAGCAAGATGCATAAAATTAATTGGCACAGTTTGGAGTGTTTAAATTCATTATTAAATATGGATCTTATTAATGTTTCTTCCTGTTATATCTTTCCAGTTATGTCAATACACACTTTCTTGACTTTCAACCGCTCGATCTTTCAAAGACACCATTGTCAAAGATTTTTCCAAAGACCCCATGCCATCCTCCAAAGGATTTATTTTGGAAAGGAAACAATTCAAAATTCTGCCACAGCTTACAAATTGTCTCTTGTAGGATTATAACAATAAACCTTCTGAGAAGTTTCTTTTCAAGACAGGTGTTAAATGAATTAGCATGCTTCAGCAAGATTCAAAAGAAGACAATGACAATTTCTCAAGCATCTATATATATTATTACGGCAAATTTTGGTGACAGATAATTATTGTCTACATAGGTAAGTATGTAGTACATCTCATGGGAAAAAATGCTTAATTTTGCCTTTTCCCCCAAAAAAATCTCTTCCTTTTTTTATAATCAAATCAGATGCACACAGAAGGAAAGCTCATCTATTGGTTTTTAAGTTACAAGTTGTTTTCTTTAAGGGAGCAAGATCCAAAATGAAGTTGCGATTCAAAAATAAAACATAAACAAATTCCTCTTCCCAGTCCTCTAAAGACATATTTTCTGTATTTAATACATCCCTTATATTGTCAAAACTTTTTAAGGGTGTATATTACTCAACTGTATGTAAGCTTTGGTGTACCTGGTTATATAAACCATTTGATCTGTGTACACACAGACACATATATGCATATATTTAGACACATACTCTCAGCCACTATTATTAAATGCAATCCTATATTCTTGGATATAGAAGTTGATGATGCACCTTTTACTTGTCCTGGCGCTAGCAAAGCTAGTTGGCACTCAGCAACGCTTGAGTAGTAAGTTTTGCTGGTGGTGGGGAAAGGGTCTCTTACCACACCTTCCTTTAAACTAAAATTTCATTCATGCTTAGTATGAGTGTGTGCAAATTCCCCTATCGAGGGGGTCTTGAGCTGCAGATACAATCACACCGCTCATGATGATCCAGCTGGATGTCAATGAGAGCCATGTGTTTATTTGTTCTGCCCCTCCTCTTGAAGTGGCCAGGCTCAAACTTTAGCACCTAGGACAGAAAATATATCTTGCATTAGAAAATCTCTGAACTTTGACTCAACCACTTATTTTTTTTAGTTTATTTCTTTCTTTTATTTTATGTTATTTTTATTTGAGAGTAGGTCTCGCTATGTTGCCTGGAGAATTGCAGATTTATTTTGACTCAAGTGATCCCCAGCCTCAGCCTCCCAGGTAGCTGGGATTACAGGTGTGCACTACCACATCCAGCTATTTTTTTCATGACATGAAATTTTATAAAATTCAAATTTCAGTATCCATGAAATTATCTTGGAAGACAACCCCATTCATTGTTTTACAATGAACTGCTTTACAACTGTTTATGACTTTTTCCTGTTTCAACAGCTGAGTTCAGTTTTTGCTACAAAGGTCAACTGACCCCCAAAACCAAAATTATTTACTATCTTGTTCTTTTTTTTTAGATTTCTTATTTTATTGAGGTAACATTGGTTTACAACACTGTATATGTTTTAAAGGTATAGGTTCACACCTCTTCAATTGTTTGTTACCCCATCACACTCACTACTAAAGTACCAGTAACCCTCTACATAGTCCATTTGTCATTCCCCCACCCCTATTCAGGGAGCCAGGATTCTGCAGTCAAATTTCTAATGTTTTGTTGTTGTTGTTGTTGGTGGTGGTGGTTTTTGTTTATTTTCTTTTATTTTGTATATATATATATATATATATATATATATATATATATATATATTACGTTATTGTGTACCCTAGAGTTTTCCCATCCCATTTCCTTAACACCTGTTAACCATCTTATTCTATTTTGCCCTAGGGTTCCCCCATTTTCTTCTTCCTCCTCCTCTTTCACTCTTTCAGTTATTTTGGTTATTTCTGATTTTTCTTATTCATTTTTTGCTGTATCCTTTATATAAGTGAGATCATGACTCAACCACTTCTCTTTATGACAACTGATTAACAATCCTTTGAGGAAAGCTAAGGAATGGTTACTAGAATGCACATATATGTACATATTTTTTTAACACAACCATCAACTCCTGAAAGTGGAGGGAACTGCCAGTCACAAAGTAAGCCTCCCACAGATCATCCTCCCAACCAGGATGATCTCAGGGGTTCAGCAGGTAGAGAGGAAGAGGTCCCTGGGGGCCTGCTTTGTACTAGGTGCTGTCTCAAGTGCTCTTTACAGAGGTTCTTCTGACCAAAGAGCGTTGGTACATATAATGCTGAGCATATCATTATCATTATAGATATGACAGTGAATAAAGTAATGAATATGCTAGTACAGCTAAATTTTAGTTGATGTAAAGTACTTTACTCTGATGACAATAAGCAAATGAATTACATGTTTTTGCTCTTAATATATTTGTTAAGATATAAAATCTTTTACAATTCAAAATAAACCAAGTTCCTTTAACACATATTAATATCTATGTATCATTTTAGCATTTCTTAAACTAATAAGTAGATCTTTAATTTATTAAAATTCATAAGTTTAAACAATTCTTTTAATTGGTCAGTTTATAAAGAAGTTAACTCTTCTTCCCTGGTGTGGTATTCACTGACATTAAATATTAGTCAATAACTGCACAAATACTGGGAAGATTGCATACTTGTTTGCACAGATGGCACATACACACAGGCAGCTTAATTGTTTATTTCCTTTATGTCTGGAGTTCCTGCTAGCCTTATTTTTGATTTTGTTATATTTCCCTTTTTTTTAGATGCTTCCAGAATTCCACCATACAACTGTGTAGTTTTTATAATTTTCCCATTTTATAAATGCTAGATGAGATTCTGAAGGATGCTACGTGACTCATGCAGGGTCTTTCAGCAGCTTATACCTGGAAGCAGGGCTCAATGCTGGTCTTCCTAGCACATCCTAATCCAGTAACTTTCTGACATGCCTACAATTGCCACTCATCTCAAATGTGTGCTGGGCACCAGGTGTGAACTGGAATGGGAACCTGGTACACTGTGCTTGGTACACTTTGATCCTCAATGAAGGCCAGATGTGACAAAATCTTGCTTTCATGCCTGCATACCTTTTCATGGCATTGCTATAATTCTTCACAATGAATTCCATTCCTACCAATTTTCTCGTCCTCACATTATATATTTCAAGTCACAAATAAACCCAAACTGTCTCCTAGGAAAAACAGGGTATAGTATCCTCAGCACTGTGGTATGATCAGTTGTGGACTCCTTTTGCCCTTGTATTTAGCCACTGCTACCCAAGACAGGCAGGGGGCAGGGACTTGGAAACTCTGCATTTGTCAAGCCAGGGAGTTGGCTCTGCTAACACAGAGTGGAGCATAGCATCCCATTTGGGGAAGAACTTCCAGAGAATATTTGTAGTAAATATTTGTGAAATAAAGGAATACCTAAGAGAGTGCAGGAGGGTGTCACAAAGATTCTAAATCCAGAGAGGCCAGTGTTATTTTAGGTTAATATCACCAAACTGATCCAAATACAGTTTTAATAACTAATTATACTCTATCTTTTTTCTCCTCTGATTCCACTCACGATTTATATTACAAAATATCACCTTTTATGAGGCATACTCTCTATTCTCTCTATTACTTGGATTTTAAGTGTTTGAAAGAAAGGATAGTAAAGTAATCACCAGTATTTCTGTGCATTTGCCTGCTGCCACACACTGTGGTGATGATTTTACAAAAACTAAACTATTTGGGTTTCACTGCAACACCTTGACATACTACGAGGGCCTTCATAATTGTGTTTATACATAAAGAAAAGGAAGGTCAGGTTACTCGCATAAGGTCACAAAGTAATTTCTAGTCACAGAAGTTGACTCCATATGACTGAGCTCACACCCTTTCTACTGAAATAGACACTAGTATGTGTGCAGCTCAGCGGCACGCTGGGGACCTAGAAGCTGCTAACGAAATGCACTCCAGTGACTGTGGTGGCTGGTGTCTCTGAAGCAAAGTATGGTTTCATGCTCTCTCCTTTTTATAAAATCTGGAGTAGCAGATATCTGCTACCCCAAAATATGTCTTTTTGGCAAGAGGCCATTTCATGAGAGGGGTTGTGAAGATTGGGTGGAGGTTGCTTTTGCTAGTTACACATAAGCTTCTCTGTGTAAGGGCCTCTTCTGGAAAGAACTAATTTCTCTTTTTTTTGTATCTCTTTTCAATGAAGAAAGCAGATCTTAGTTTTGTACATCCTGTGGATTGTATCTTTCCAAACTGATCTTCCTAACCCTCTCATACTTCTGAACGACAAAATATGAACAGCAGAGTTAAAATGATATTTGTCTTTCTGTGTTTCTGAAAATTATCCATAAAAAATAATAATAGAAGGTGTGTCGCCATGAAAAAAAATAAAATAAAGCAATCATTGGAAAACATGTCACATCTTGGGGTCTTCTGACAGATACAAATGCCCTCCTGTGCCATCTTTAGTCAGAGTGCTTTGAAAGGGATCAGGGGTTGAACTCCTACAGCTTCCCCAGGAATTTCTCCAATATGAATTTGTTTCTCTTATCCAGGACTATCTGCATGTAAAGCAGACTTGGCGGTTGGCAGAGGCAGGAGAGGAAATTATTCCTTAGAGGCTGAGTGTATAATAAATGTTCTCTATTTGAAGAAGACTTGTCATCAAAGCCAAAGAAGTGGCTATGAATGGCACCTGTAAAATCTGTGTTCTATTGATGTCCTTTCTCATTTGATGGCAAACAAAACAGTGCTTTGGGATAAGGAAAGAGGCTGGGTACTTTTTCTCACTGGTTTCTTGATTATTTGGGGATTTTTTCCTGTATCTCATATTAAGCAATGGAAATACAGCTTCTATGTGTTTTGCTGATAAGGAGGGAAAATGAACTGGCAGAAATTCTCCCAGAGAAGACAGGAAAGCGCTGTTGGAACAAAGTAGAAACTTACTGCTTTACCAGCTGATCACAGTGTTGATACTCAAAAGCTTTCAGAGTATGTAATAGTCTTAGATTTAGGGACACAGCATAGATTAGAGGAAGAAAGCAAAGCTGATTCAAGGAAGCATGGAAAGTAAAAAGAAAAATGAAGAGCCTTTATCTGAGAAAGCAAACTGGCTGAGTTATCTAGTCACCTTTAAAGTGAAGGAACCATTGAATTAATTACCACCGCCGAAGGACACTGCTAACAGGAGCCATCACAAAATGCTTTCCTATTTTCTGAGCCATCACTCTAGACAGCACACACTGAAATACAAGTTCACTGAGGAGCAGCCAGCCATGGCTTATAACCATGAGTGGAAATGGAAATCCTAACTCATGCCCACTACCTCAAAAAACCCCATGAAACCAGGCTTAGTTGACTCTTAGTAAATAGAGAATGACTGAGTCTAATGGAGGTTTTCACGCCATGACGCAAAAATCAAAGATGCTCGGGTTGCAAATTACTATATCACAACAGATATTTAACTACAGCGCTGTGCCTTGTAGCTAATAAAGCACTGAGTGAATCATTGCATAGAGGTGTTCCACTAATAAAACAATACCAGGCAGAAAAGCTATCTGCTGAGTTGGGTTCTTGTTTATTGGGAATATAAAAAAGGTTGTTATGGCCTTGTAACAGTTCCCAAATGAATAGCTGACATAGGCACACAAGTACATATTTCAGGACAAATGCATTATATAAACCCAAATCATTAAGAGTTTATTTAAGGTTCTACCCAACTTCTAAATCAGGCAGCATTCACTATACAGACAGTTCCTTAAGTTAAAAAAGTCTCATATTTTGTTTCATTTTGGCTCCTTTCAAGCGTATAGACTTTATGATAAAAGTGCATAGACTTGAGATTTTTAAGGTCTGGTAGTCAATTTTGCTGTAACCTAAGTCACTACAAGCAAAACTGCTTTGAGAAAGGCTCACATATTTTCTACTCAGGTCATTGCTCCATTTGCAGTGACTTGTGGAAGAAGAGGCTAGTACTGTCATGGAAGCACTGGCACCCTGCCATGAGGTTCAGTGCTCAGTAAGAGGACTTCGAAGATGAGGCCATAACAATGTTTCATCTTAAGTCAGAGGTTGACTGAAGTCGAGGGTTTTTGGGAGAATTTGCCTATTAAACTGCCATGCCATTTGAACATGCATCTTGACACTAGTGATCAGTTCCTCTAATGAAGCTTTCTGTGTGTGTTCTAGGGTTGCTACAGGTGCACTTAACCATAGTCTTACCTTTACAGAGCTAAAGAGTCAAAAGGATTTCAACAGCAGCCTAGAGGATGGAGAACCACATGCTCTGCCTACGCACTGTAGAGAACAGAATGGAAGCCTAGCTGGGCACTTCAGAGCATGATCACTGAGCATCACAGGATTCAGACACTTGTTGCCAACCTGAGGGCTACCTTTCCCAAAGAAGGTCTGCTAAACTTTGGCAGGGAGGTCTAGATATAGTAGGGAAGCCCTTCTAGTTCCTATGTAGGAGATGGTTCACTGGTCAGTGTGGCATCCGTGCTGGAAGGATGTCAATGATGCACAAGCCAGACTTCCCTCCCCCACTTTTCTCCCGGTCCTATTGTCTTCAGAAGCTCCTCTTCACCCAATGAAGAACACAGGTCTTATTAACCCCCGAGTCAACCTTTTATAAGCATTCTCTAAACATTCATGATTCCAGGTCATGTTTCCCTTCTCCATTTACCTAGCATGCCACCAATTTGTATATAGTACTTATACAATTTCAGTGAGATAAGTTGCTGGAGGTTGAGTCTAACAGTTAATGGATGTCATGGAATTTCAGGTATGTCTGTGAACAAAATTACAGGTTTCTTGTGGGGACTGAGTGAAGAAACCCAGAGGATTTCGGGGTTGACTTCCAGTGTGGTAGAGAACCTGCACTGTCTCTCTTCTAGTGTGTGATTCCCTCCTGTTGTCCTTAGCCTCTCAAGAAAACAAGAAAGTCTTGCAGAAGAGCTATTCACAGTACCCCTCTTAGAGAGAAGGAGAGGTGGATCCCTGCAAGGTCTAGAAAAGCTATTTCCAGGAAAAGAACAGCTGAGAGATTTTCTTGACTTTTTTTTTTAAGCAAACACTGTAAGATTTCCTGGACCCCTCTTGGCACAGAAGGTAAGACAGCAAAGTCATACTGTGTGTACTCGTCAGCGAGAAGTTCAACACTTATCACCTCTAATTAGCCTTTATTTTACATTCACATGCTCAAATCTTTCATGCTTAAACTGTAATAGAAAGCACATTGTTAAAATATAACATCTAGACAAAAAATTTTAAAAAACTCTACAGTAACTTCTTCCTCTCCAGAGACAGGAATGGTTAGATGTGTACGTGCCAGAACAGGGATAGGCTAGGCTGGTGCTGGTCAATGTGGTAACTGTTGGCCATGTGTAGCAGCTGATATTTAAATTAGTCAAAGATAAACTTTAATGTAGTTTCTCCTTTGTATCACACTTATTTAAGTGCTCCATGACCACAGGTTGCTAGTGAACTACTATCCTGGGCAGCATAAATGTAAAACATCCCCGTCACTACAGAACACTTTAGAAACTGTAGGAGACATTGTCAGCAACAATGACAAAAATCATGAGAGTAAAGTCAGAACATAAACTTTTTTCTCTCTCTGCCAGTTTCCAAGTTTTTGGCTGTTAATGGAATGGACATAGTCAGGGCTGCAATGCCGAAACCCATTAATCAAGTGTTAATTTAAAAAGTCACCAGATTTCTAGAGAACAGGCTGTTACTTCATGTGCATTTTCAAGTGTTGATGAGAGCTGAAATAACAGCATTGTCTAATCAGCTATACATTATGCTTTTTGGAAACTTTCCTTTTTAAAAATCACTTTCCTTTTTAAAAATACCCAAAGTATCTTTTAGATTTGCTATATCTCCCATGAGACAAGAAATGATTGTGAGAAAAAATGTCATTAACAGGCTAGCAATAAATTTTTGAAAATGGGAAACAAAAAAGACGGTAATGCTATATTGCAAGTGAAAGATGCCCATTATTTCAGAAGAAGTTGCAAGGTCTAGACAAAGAACAGCAACGTCAACTTCATTAGGAGCTTTATAGTTTTTTAGAATTTAATATTTGAACACTGAGCACTTAATATTTATGGAGAGTGTCACAAGCCTGCTTATAAGGACTAGTGACCCCCATCCCAAAGCTCACATCTCCAAAAAGCTTGTTTCACTCCTTAACAGTCGTGTCAGGAGTTTGGGTGCTACTAGTACCTGGTACCTGTTTTCTCTGAGGCAGGGACAGACACACGGGGGTGAGAAGGGACTATGGGGCAGCAGTGTGGCATGAGAGCTCTGGGGAAGGTGAGTGAAGCATGGGAGCATATTTAAGGGTGATTCTGTACCCCCAAATACAGAGGTATGTAAACATGTGATAAAACAAAAAAAATTGATGAAAATAAGAGGTTTGTTTTAAGCTTTATCATTAGCTATTAACTATTAATTTTTATAAAATGTAAATTGCCTTATAGAAAATATCTAGCGTATATTAAAATATATTTATATGTAAATATACTAAATGAATATATTAAATATATAAATAAATATATATTAAGTATATTTAAAATATATATAATAAAATGTGTTTTATAAAATATAGAGAAATGCTATTATCATTATTAATGAAAAATTGTATATAAACAGTAATAATAAAAAAATCACAAACACAAACTAGAATTGAGAATTTTTCTCCCTTGGTGAAATGGGGCATGAGGAACCCCCATTTCTGAGAGTGGAACAAGACCTTTGCCCTTTCCAGGGCACTCTCAGAATGATGAAGACATATTTGAAGGGTATTTTAGGGTCCAGGGGGTAGGTGATAGGCATGTGTCTGACCAAATGATTGATGCTGCTTTGACCCTTTGTCTTGGACTTGGCTGAATGATTCTGTATAGAGTTGTACAGACTAATAGCAGTAAAAATGTTAAGACCCATGTTTCAAAGAGATGCATTAGATAGTAGTTTGCAACATGTTAGTCCCACTCAAATGACTGAACATAGTCGAGGCCTTTTACCCTCCCCTTCTAGGTATTTATCAACAACAGAAACTTATAGGAAATGTAAATAAAGCAAGAAAAGAAGGGCAGGGCCCTTAGAAGTTCTTTATAATTAACTCTCTGGGAAAGGAGTGAGCCCTTGGAGTCTAAGTTTAACCCCACCTTTTCCACAATAGGCACTTTCAAGAAGCAAGCTGTCACTACTCTCTGAGCCTAGTCAAGAGGAGAATAAATTGTCTATAAATACATCCAAGGTTAGAACGTGAATGTCATCCCTCACTGCTGACCAGAGATTCTGCTGCTTGGGGTTAACTCTACCCTGCTTATTACCATGTTCTGTTTTGAGCCTCTGGCTGTGACTCAGGGGCTCAAAACTCAACTTCTGAGATGAGAAGGCCAGCGTCCAATCGGGAGTTCATCAGGTCACAGAAAAACAGCACACAATGAACACAGGCTACTGCATTCTCTGGATATGACAACATTTTTTCCCACTTTGGAGACTGTGGGGTGGAGTAAGAAATCTTTATGACTAAGAAAATATATTTTATGCTAGTCTAAAATAATGTGCTCCTCCCGCTGCCGGTCCATGACTTCCTACAATTCCCAAGTTGACAATACCAGCTATGACGTATCAGGAGTTACCTCCTAACTTATCATTTTTGTTTTATTGCTTTCAGGAATTAAAAAGTCTTCAAAGCTGGAAATTTTATTTCAGGAGAACCATTTTTCCTTTGTTTTGGTGGCTACTGATAGAAAGTCACTCTAAGAATTCCTAATAAAGTCTGCTTCATAATTTAGTTGATAGTTTAAAACCTATTTCTGGATGATGTCTTACATTTTACAAAATGCCTTACACAGGCAATATTTTATTATTTGGTCCACAGAAGCACCCTGGAGGGGTTACCTGATATCCTCCTCTCAGTCCCCTTTCACACACTGAAAACTGAGTGTCATATCCTGGTGCTTTGCAAGTGCTCCCAGAGCAGAAAGAGAAGGAACTGCTATCTGTGTCAAGAGCAGCTCCAATTCCCATAAGTTCACATTCTTTTTAACGCTCAACAGAGTGCTATATCTTTAAACAGAGAGCACTGCATTACTGATGATCTAATGAGAAGAACACAGACTTGGAAGCCACCTGATAGGCATTTAAGTCCTGGTTCTGTGATTTATTGATCATGTCTCACCGGTCCACTTACTGATCCTCTTAAGCCTCAATTCACTCACCTTTGAAACGAAAGTAACAATAGCACCCTCTTTTTTTATTTTATAGTGCTGTCGAGAAGCTGCTCAGTGAGCTAGTAATGATTTCTAGTAGGTCTGGCACCCAGTAAAGGATCACATTTGTTATTATCATCAGTGACCTCTCTGCTTCAACCTTTGCTCCCCTTAGAGCTTTATATGTTCTTTTGTTTACTGTTGCATAACTTGAGCACTGATTTCTCACTAAGGACTCAGTATTTTGGAAAATATGTCTAGAAGAAAAATGCTTTTGTATTTCGAGTGAAAAATCTCCAATAATGTATATTTTCTGACAAAGGACATTTTGCTCTCTTAACTCTGCTTACCTTTTTTAATGACTTGCTTTAAAGCTTGTCTTTTAACATTTTCTTAAAGCAACCCTGGTTTTGTAGTCATCCTGTACATGAACACCATGCTGTTTCTGCAAGGAGCTCAAGTAAGCGATACATTTTATTACTCTAAAGGTTGTTGTTGATTCATAGTTGATAGTATGCATTATGAAAAACAAGTATTAGAAAAAGGAGTCTGAAGGACTTGTCTCCTCCCTCAGCATTTGGCTAGACTTAAGCTTAGCAAGAGTATAATTTCAGTGGCAATCATAATTTTGCAGTGGAGACGGTCTAAATGAAGCCCTGCCAAAGAGAAATTTGATAGTGACATACCTCATGGTATTTTTTCACAGTTTTTCCTGAATTGCATGTGCAGGACTTCCAGTTGACTGTCCCACAGCCACAGTTACCTCCACAGCGCTGCACAAGGAGACAACGGGGAAAGAAGACCACATTGGAGAGCTTCAGTTCTTCTCTCAAGTTGACTGAGTAATTCCTGGGTGTGCAGCTGTAACGTTTGACATCATCATTGAGCCTGTCCAGGTCAACTGTAAGAAACATACACACTCTGTGTAAATGAATGCACAACTTTCAGCAAAAACATTTAGTGTTTGGGAAATGAGGTGGGAAAGTCTTTGAGAACAGTTTTATCTCAGGGGTTGAATCTGCCTTGGAATCTCAAATGATTACTCCCAAACCAAAAGTGTTTAATCCTGTTTGCTTTTCAAAAACAAACAACAGAAATAAAAAAAAAAGCGAAAGCAAAAAACTTAAAACATTTATATTTATAGCTTGACTCAAATTTCCTTCTACCTTTTTTCAATACAAAAAAGTTCTACAGAAAGAAAATGAAACATTCAGCAATTTAAAATAACTGCTTTTAGCTTAGAAGGAAAAAAGTAAACTGCTTCTTGATTCCAAATAAATCTGGACTCTCAGCCATTACCTGAATAAAAATTGAATTCTATTGGGTGAACATTAGGGACAATCACTCAAAGAAATTTACCTGGTAAAAACATTTTACAAGTAAACGTGAGAAAGAAATTGGGCTTCATTTTAACTCCAAGGTCAACGCAAATGTCAAAAGAAATGGCATTTGGGGACGGTGAATCTGAAGCATCTCTGCCTGTGGGGCAATACAGCAGTTAGGCGCTTGGCTTTGGGCAAAGCTCAGCTGCCTTTTGTGCAGTTGCCTTTCTTTAGCTGGAAAGTTCTAGGCAGCTCTAAACCTCTGCTCTTAATCTACAAAATGTGATGTTAGAAGGACTGATTAAAGTATATCTATTTGGCAATTAGTTTAATATTGGTTATTTATTCATCTTATTTTCCTTTTTCTTCACTTTTCTCTTTAAAATCAAATGGTGAAAGAGAAACAAATTTTGGGTCTTCGCTATTTTTCTCTTTGACCGTTACATTATATAATCGTTGCCAAGTGGTATGGTTAACAGTGCTTCTCTGAGTTGAGAGAATCACTTTAAAATTTTTCACATTTAAGTTAGAAATATTTACTCATGGAAATGTATATGATCATATTACACAGATTACATTCTAATTAGGGTTTTCAAAATGCATCCAATTATTCACTCATTTGGCCCAAACCTCCTGGTTGGTGAGCACAAAGACTTCCTGGCCCCTGCGGGCAGTTAAAAGCAAGTCTGCTGTCTGCACAAGTGCCATACCATTGCCAATCCTCTCACTTTGTCACCAGCCATGCCACCCACAAGGAAACTCACAGTTTTAGCTAGTATCTCCAGGTGTCCCCTGCACTCCAGGGTCTAAGTCTCAAATCAAAACTGACTGAGAATGGACATTCTTGTCATGTCCCACATCTTAATGGGAAGGCTTTCAGTTTTTCACCATTAAGAATGATTGCTATGGGTTTGTCCTGTATGAAAACCTCTTCAATAAATGATTTTGATAAAACTGGACTGCAGCATGCAAAATAAGTAAAAGTAGACTACTATTTCATACCATCTACAAAATTCACCTAAAATGTATGAAATATTTAAATGTAAAACCTAATACCATAAAACATAGAAAATAATATAGGCAAAACACTCCATGACACATATCCAGGAAATATCTTTTGAGGATTTTTCTCCAGAAACACAGAAAAGATACACACCTGGGACTGTATTTAACTAGAAAGTTTCTATACAGTAAAAGAGACAATAATCAAAACCAAGAGACACCCTACTGAATGTGAGAAAATGTGTGCACACCACTTGACAGGGAAGGGACTGATATTAGTGATCTACAAAGAGCTCAAACTGCTTAACAAAAACAAAGCAAACAACCCAAATGAAAAAGACAGGCAGAAGAACTAAAAAGGCACTTCTCCAAAGACGAAATGCAAATAGCCAACAGATACATGAAAAAACATTCAATACCATGTAATTGGGGAAATGCAGATCAAAACCACAATGAGATACCACCTCACTTCAGTGAGAATGGCCCACATTAAAGAAACTGGAAACATCAAATGCTAGAGAGAACATGGAAATTAAAAAAAAAAAACAAAACCCTTTCCATTGCCGGTTGAGATTGTAAACTGGTCCAGCCAATATGGGAAACCATATGGAGATCCTCTAGAACACTGAAAATGGAGCAACCACGTGACCCAGTCATTCCATTCCTGGGAATCTACCCAAAATAGAACAACATTAAGTTGAAAGGAAGTTGCTGTCCTATGTTTATTGCAACAAATTTACAATAGCCAATATATAGAAACAATCAAATGTCTCAAAATAAATGAATAGACCAAAAGGTATGGTATATTTATACCATGGGATATTACTCAGCATCAAAAGATCACTCACACCATTTACAGCAATATGAATGGAGCCTGGAGGGATTATGTTAGTTGAAATTAGAAGGAAAAGGACAAATACTAGATGGTCTCACTTATATGGAGAGTATAGAGAAATATAGAGAAAATAAGAAAATATAGGCATATAGAAAAAACAAACAAAAGGACAAGAAATAGCCAAAGTTAACAAGCTGACCATAGAACTGAAGCATTCAGTAAAGGAGGGAGAAGGAGGGGGCAAAAATGGGGAGGTATAAACACAAGGGAAACTGATGACTATTCACGAATGATATGATGGCAGTAAAATCATGGGGACTACAACAATGTATGAAAAATTTATCTGGGAATTACCCAAAGGAGACCTCAATGTGGGTACAAAAGGACACCTGTGCTCGGATGTTTATTGCAGCACTGTTTATAATCGCAAGAACATGGAAACAACCCAAATGCCCCAGAACAGATGAGTGGATGAAAAAGATGTGGTATATATACACAATGGAATATTACTCATCAATTAAAAATGACAAATTTGATGAATTTATAGACACCTGGATGTACCTAGAAGAAATCATTCTAGCAGAAACGAGCCAGATAAGAAAGGGACAGAAACCAAATGAAACCACACAAGGGGAGAGAGGGGACCAGCTGGAGCGGGCGGGGAGGGGAGGTGATGGTGTTGGGTGACCCCCAGGGACTGAAATGATGTAAAAAAAAATAATAATAAAGCAGATATTGATAAAAAAAGAAAAAAGAAAAAAATTAAATAAATAAAAACTCATAAAGGAACAAAACTGGCTGAGAAGCAGTATGGTGTGCAGATTTGGAGTAGAGGTCAAGGGTTAAGGATGAGAACAAGAGAATGCATCTTACGGAAACTAAAGGCAAAGAAGGCAAGAGTGGACAGGGAGTTACTTAGTCCCTTGAACTCTTATGAAAGAATGGCCCTGTCGCCAGATGACCCTTGGACAGTCAGTAATGGCAGCAGGGTTGCTGGCCTTCCTGAGACCCTTTTCACAGATGCAACTTTGCCTAATTCCCAAGGGCAGGGATCCTTCCCTAACTGTTATATGCTGAGCTCAGGACACTGTGGAAGCTGAATAAATGATAAATAATTACTGTACACAATTTATTGCTGTTTTTTCTTCCCTCCTTTGTAAAGGCATGTCATAAGTTTAGCTATAATCAATCCAGATTTAAATTGAATGAACTCTGTCTTGGGAAAGGAACCATTTTATTGCTGCTAAAGCCCTCAAAATAACTGCAAGCAAAGCAGGAAGGATCACATAAATGGATTAAGAAGTGTAGCAATCATCCATTACAAGTGTCACCTTGAGATAAATTCTGATGCCTGCCGGCCTGTGCACTACTGGGCTGGTGGACAGGGTGGAGGCAGAGAGCCAATTCCACTGGTGATAATGAGAATATATTTTGTGTAACACCAAGCAATAAGGAGTTGCTATTGGCAGGGCAGGGTTGTTTGGGGAGGCAGATACAGGAAGGGGGGACAGTATTGAATATCTCTAGTTCTGCCCTCCAAGGTATGAATCACCCAAAGTGAACAGTAAGCAAGAAACTGAAGCCCTTCTCTTTTCTGTCCCATTGCTTTGCCTCCTGAAGCAGAAAAGGGTTTAGGGTAAGCAGTGGTAACACAATGGCTGAGGGAAGAAGATTGACCCCTGAGATTGCATAGTGCATTCCTATGGGTGCGTTACTAGGACTGAAGTGGCAGATGCTAACATCTTCATCCCCAGGGTGGATCCACGTAAAGCAACAACATGGCTTCTGTGTGGGGTTACGGATGAATCCCACAGTGCCCCCCACAATGCAGGACAGGCATGTGGGCCTCATACAACTCTCCACATCAAACTGGGTTTTGGTGATTTCAGTTTCCTGGGCAAGACTAGATGTAGAGAGCTCCATGTTGTACATATCAATTCACTGATTTGACTGTGAACGTGGCCCAGAGTATATGCTGTGGAATCCAGGGGCTCGGCTTCTCAGGCAACAGAAACCATCTGGGCATTCCATTTAGAACTAGAACAAACATATTTTTGGACAGGATGCATGTAACTTCAGAGCACGGCTGCAGACTTTCTGCAGGGAATACTGATTTCCACAGAGAAGACTGATGGGGCAGAGAGTCAGTCAGGAGGCAGAGTGGCACTACAGGTTTCAAGGTTCCACTGGGTGTGAAGGGGCTCCCATGGGAGACACCAGGAGGGTAACAAGCCACTCTGCACAAATCTGGGTGACACAATGCTCCTCAATTCAGCTTCAATCTCTTTGGTGGAACATTCTAGAACAGCAAGGGGATGTCAAATTCAATTCAAAAGCCCTCTAATGTCATCTCATTTTTCTATTTCCCCCTGGGGCACATCTGTTCTAACCTCTTTTGCTGACCTTTCAAAATTGAGTCTTGCCTTTTCATGGATCTTTAGCACCAATTTTATTTTACTTTTTTCTTTTGGCTCTGTACTGACAACTGTGGAAAGGCAGAAAAGGCTTCTCTGTCATAAAAGGCTTCTTCCAAACATATTCATCCAACCTGGGAAGCAGCACCCTTCTTTCTGCAGCCAGGGCAATATGGCACATTCCAGTCACAAAGTCATGAGTTCTGTGGGCTGTTGTGAGTTCTGGAAGCTGAGCACAGTGTGTGTTTGCAAAGCAGAGGCTCACGGGTGCATTTACACTCTAGTGCAGGCCTGGACTGGAGGAAGGAGAATCAGTCTGGTGTTTCTGATGTTGGTCATTTATATTCCTAGGTACCAGGCACTGTGAAAAGTTCTTCACATACATAATTGCATGAAATCCTCTTAAATGTTATGAATCACTTCCCATTATTACCCTTAAATCACGGTTGAGGAAATCAAGACTTTGAGACATTAAGAATAAGACTCATCCACAGCTACAAAGCCAGTCAGTGGCAGAGCTGGGTCATGATCCAAGACTTCTACAGGCACCTGCCTGGACAGCCTTAGCCTGCAGGTTTGCAAGAGGGTGCAAAGAACAGCTTTTAGTGTTGTGGTGGAGCCTTCCCATGAGAGAAGCAGCCTATCCAAAGAAGCTGGGTTCCTGGGCATGATGTCCTTCTTGATGAAGATGCTGTCAGTGTTTGATACCCCCACATGCTTTCCTGTGCACACATGCTCATTTACAGGATCCTACTGGACACATACACGATGCTCTGGCTAAGAAACCAGAAACTGCTGCAACCCTCTTCCTTCCTTGGTGTTGAGCAAAATAATGTTTCATCTTTTTCACTTGAACCAAAGGGGCTTTGCCAACGCAGGCTCTTCATTTCTCCTCATAATTCCTGGAACTCAGTCTTACCCTCACCTACCTGGTGTCTTAGTACCTGTCCAAATTTCATGCAGGTATTTTCTACAGGCACCTTCATGGCTGATAATGTGTGTGTTGGCAAATACATTGGTCATGAAAGGAGACACAAGTGCTGATGATTTGGTTTCGTTCTCTACTTTCCACTCTGATTTCACATTTTCAGTAAGTTTGGTCACCAAAAAAAAAAAAAAATGTATACCACTAAGAACAAATGAGAGACTTGCAAGGCAAGTGCTCAGTTACAATCTGCAAAAGAAAATCAGTACTTTTCTCAGTAGTGTCAGAAATCTACACACTGTGAAAAGTTATTTATTAATGTTTTATGTTTTAAATGTCTTTTGGATATCTCATTTTCTTCTCTTTTATATGGCAAAATTGCTTTATGGCTACTTAGTTATAATGTAAAAAAGTTTGCAGCGAAATGTCTGCAATGTAACTATAAAGTGAAGATGCTTGGGGTCTATTATCAAGAAACGCTTTGTCACCAAAACTCACTGGAGCCCATCTGATTAGCTGCATGTCAGGCTGATTAGTTCTCCATGGAATAAGGATTCTGTCCTCAGCTAGAATCTTAGAAAGTCTATGTGGACAGCAAATAGAGTTGATGCCACATTTCACATATCTGGCAAGGAGGGTGGTGATTTGTTAAGATAAAAATTTAAAAACCTTTCCCAAAGTGATCATTTCAATTTTTTGTGAATCCAAAAGTTCACTGTGAAGTAAGATCATCTTCCTACTTGAAATGTGAAAATGTAGTGTGTGTTTTTTCCTCTGTGCACATTTAATTGACTGCGTGTTTGGTTCCACAGGAGGATGAATTCCAAGGGTCATTCTCAGGGTGTCGAGTTCAATGGTCGGCTTTACTGTGTTGCCACCCACTGTCTGCAATAATGTCACCTGCCTTTTTGTCTTGATATTCCTAAGTCTGTGGGAAATCCATGAAGCTTTTGCTTATTCCTAGAGATGGCTGGCAATCACTTTATCACAACCAAACCAAACCTTTACAGCTGACATACTTTTTTTTTCTTCTTCACATTTCCAACAAAGCAGTTTGGCTTTTTATTTAAAAAAAAATTATTTTTTATTTATCATGCAGTATTGGTCATGTTTACTTGGTTGTATTGTACCTCTTATTCACCACGCTTCTCATCTCTCCATATTTTTATTAACTTAATTTTTTAAATTTTGTATATATATTTATATTACATTATTGTGTATCCTGGGGTTTTCCCATTTCATTAACACCTGTTAATCATCTTATTCTTTTGTGCCTTCTGCTTCCCCCATTTTCTCCCCCCTCCCTCCTCTCTCGCTCTATCATTCAGTTCTGCAGGTTTGTTTCTAATTTTTCTTATTAATTTGTTTGTTTTTCCCTATATCCTGCATGTAAGTGAGACCATCCTATATTTTTCTTTTTCTTTCTGGTTTATTTCTGCTAGCATGAGTCTTTCTAGCTCTATCCATGTGCTGCAAATGACATAAGCTTGTCCTCCTTGACTGATGTATAGTATTCCATTGTGTACATATACCACATTCTTTTTCAGCCATTCATCGTTTTGGGGCATTTGGGTTGTTTCCATATCTTGGCAATTGTAAACAGAGCTGCAATAAACATGCAAGTACAGGTGTCCTTTTTAATTAGTGTTTTCATGTCCTCTAGGTAGACTCCCAGTAGTGTGATTGCTGTGATTTGAGAGTCCTCCACGTCTTCCATAGTGGCTGGACCAGTTTGCACTCCCACCTGAGCAGTACAAGAGAGTTCCTTTTATACTTTACTAACCCTTTTTGCAAGCACACTCAGCAGTTATTTCTGCCAGTTAGGACACAGTGATGTCATAAGAAGAACAAGTGCTTGAGGTTGGGCTATGCTTTTTTAAAAAAATATTTATTTATAGATTACTTTAAAATAATTTAAATTTAAACTTACTTTTTTTATTGAGGTAACATTGGTTTACTAAACTGAGTATGATTTAAGGGCACAAGTGTACACCACTTCATATGTAAACTACCACACCATGCTCACCATTAAGGCACCCATCATTTTCCACCAGAGTCATGAGGATCCTTCCCCCCACTCTTAGTTCTTCACATTCATTCCTACTTCTCTGCTTTCAACAGTATCAGTTCTGCAGTCAGATTTCTAGGGTTTTATTTTACCTTTCATTTTGCTTCTTTATAGACTACTTATAAATCTCAGCATATGGTGTTTGTCATTCTCCTTCTGATGTATCTCACTGAGCACAATCCTCTCAAGTTTCCTTTATGTGGTCACTCATGTCAAGATTTCATCGTTTTTACAGAAAAGCAGTATCCTATCATGCCTAGAACACATCCTCACTCATCTGCCCTTGGGGATCTAGTTAGGCTATTGTAAATGGTACCATTTTCTTTTCAACACCATACATTTATCTTTTTATTTTACCTTCGTGGCATCTCAGTTGGCTAAATCATTTTAATCTTATAAGGTTCAATTCAAAAGGCACATGCATTCTACCTCTCCTCAAATCCTCTTTCTTTTTTTAGGTGCTTCTCTTCCACTAGGTTCTAAGATGTTTGGAACCAAAGAGTTAACATGGTGGGTCTTTAAGTTCACATTTCTAAAACCACTTGGCATTAGTTTTAGAAGCATGGCCCTGCCCAACACACACAAGCAGGCTCACACACACATACACAGTCACACATGTACAAAATACATTTACACTCACACACATATACTCACACACATTCACATACATAATACAACCACAAAACAACCCATCTTAATCACCTAAGCACTCAAGTCATTTCAGGATATACTTAGATCTGACAATAAAAGATAAAAAAAAAAAGACCAATTGGTGACACTGCTTATTTTCTTTAAATAGCTTCCTTCTATCACTCTGCTCTCCCATCAACTTAAAGTCAAGAGTATAAAAAGTTTAAGCCAGAGTCCTACTAGCCAATTCAAATTCTTCTTAGAAAGGAACTGGTACTTGGGAGCAAAATGAATCAGACCACTGATTTTCTGATTTAATTTTTCTTTTTGTAAAATAGAGAAATCATACTAACAGTCACCCTGAGAATGTGCATAATATCACCTCCTTTGCCTACCTGCTTTGTTCCTAAGGCTAACCTGGGTGTGATGTAAGATGAAGGAGTTAGGCTAGAATTCAGAAAACTAAGGTTTCAGAACAAGTTCTACCAAGGATACACTGTGATATGTAAGGATAGCTGGCACTGAGACCCATGCAGAAGTAGCACCCCTTTGGGGAGAGTATGGTATGAAAAAGTCTGGCTCTCCCATATATAGCTCAAGATAATCAGACACACATCTTCTGCCAAATGGGGAACAGTGCCACAATCTGTTATGTAAAGTCGTAAATTTTTGACTTTGATATTTTAACACTAGACTTATGATGTTTTAGGTGGAATGAGAGGTAAGGGGAATATATGAATAACTGTAGTATTTTTATATCAAGCTAATAGGCTTTTAGCCTTTTTCTAAGGTTCATAAATTCCCCCAGGAGGAGTCTGTTCATTTTTATGGACACTAGAGCCTCACTGTGATTTTTCAGATTCTCTCTTCTATCAATCAGCACATAATTGCAAAAATTGTTTTCACATTTTTGCTCCAATTTGAAAGTGCACATAAATAGGAAATGAAGTTATTTACTCTAACTTTTAATGAGGGAACATCAGGGTATTTTAAACTTGAAAACATGAATTTCATGACTCCATTTATTGGTTTAATTTTAAAGAATAGAAACATTTATTACTTGTATTTATAGATATCATAGCATGTGAGACACTTCATCAACTCAAGTCTCATTGGGATTTCAAAGGAAACCCTCATCCTTAAGATTACCATTCCCATCTTAGGATAAGGAAACTGAGATGCAGAGGAGTTACGTGACTTTCCTAATGTTTTCAAGGGTAATCTCCAGGGAAAATAGAGATTCCAGGTTCCCTGCCCCACTCAAGGATGGGTGGAGCTGAGCAGGGAGGAGAAACTGAAGAAAGGACTAAGGAAAGGGAGAGCAAGGGAACCTGGAGTAGGCACATGGAACAGAGACATGTGAAGAAGCTGTGTTTTCTTCTTGGTGTTGGACTTGTACCAGTGACCAGGAAGACATGGAAGGAGACACTTGAAAGAGATAGCAACATGGGTGAGAGAGACCCGTGGGGAGGCTGACAATAGCAGCCTTTATCTTGACTTGGGTTTTAATTTTGCTCTTGTCCTTCCAGACTTGCCTTTTCAATGGGTCCCAGGCAGACTGTGGCAAACTTTTGGGCTTCAGTGGCCCTGTTTTTGGTCCAGCTCTGTTTGGTTGGGCATTTACACAGAAGGGAGTAGGTAACTTTGGGTGTTTACTGGAAACTTTTGGCTATATTCTTTTTCTTCTACCACACACTATGTATATTAAATTTTTTTGCCACCGAAGGTCTTATGCACAAGAGTATGTTTGTTTCCATGTGGTGGGTGGCAGAATCTACTTAGTGCAGGCAGGTTTGGGGGCCCTAGATGTTCCTCATCCAGCACTGTAACAAAGTCACTGAATAAATAGGAGGTACTTGACAAATATATGCCAGAAAGTGATGGTCTGGTATATCTGCAGAGCACTGACTTAGGCATGAAAGCAGCTTATAGCAATTCCCTGTACTCTAGAAATGCAGGGCCTGGTGGGGACTTGGAGAGTACACTTATAACATGGAAAAGTCAGGATATGACTAAAATTCAGGAGATCTTTTGATTATCTCTCTTTCTGTCACTGAGTAAACCATATGTGTCTGAGCTGAGCTTGAAATGCCACTGAGCCCCCGAGCCACATCACAGCTCTCCCCTTTGAGCAGTTCCAGACCCTTTTGGAACCTGTTTATTTAACTATGTAAAATCGGGACAACAGTAATCTACATTCAATTCTCTAAGACTTAATGAGTGGATAGTATTTGGAATACAGGTCCACATCCTAGCTCTCAATAAAAATGTCTGAAGCTATGAATGAAATGAATAAAACAAATTAATGAGAGCATGTACAGACTAGGATCACCCATGAGCCTAAGAAGCAGAATTCTGCACCATGGTAAGGGAGGTTATGCCATCTGGATGTTCACATTACCAGCAATAAGGTGTGTTCAGTTTAATTTCATGGGGGTCAGTACAGTTCTTTTAAGGAAAGACACCTCATCAACCAGTTTGCCCAGAACCAGCAGTTTCTCTCAAGTGTGAATTCAAGGAAGGGTGCATAGAGCAAAAGGATGCTGTCAGAGTCCCCAGTGCATCACAGAAAACAGGGGAACAGGAACCATGAGGCAAACCACTCCTTTCCAACAGGAGTAATTACCATGCAAAATGTACATTCATTTACCCAGACATGAAAGTTAACTAAGGCTTTCTCCACTACAAGGGGATTTCTCCAATCTATTTGCATTTGAGTCACACACATATAGGTGGAGAAATTTGGGGAGGATAGGTTAGGACATTCATTATGGACCTCATCCAGGAGAAAAACACAGGTTGCACAGGCACAAAGAGAGAAAATAAGCAGAAGGATCCCTGTGGTAAGATTTGCTTCAAGCACTCTATGTATATGTGCCCTCCTAGACACAAAAATAACATGATTTCTATGAATGCTTTGCTGGGAAATGGAGTACGGGTGAAGTCTAGATACTGACAAATGATATGGGTCATAGTGGCTAAAGTATTAAGAGAGAGTTTTTGGGTAAACAGTAACACAGAAGCGTTTAATACTTAGAGAATATTTTATAAACTTTCAATGAATGTACTGATTATACAGACACTTAAATACGGCAATATTTGGGAACTCTGTATAACATTCTCCAGATTAGTGATGATTATCTTAGAGCTTTAGAGATGAGAAATATTTTGGTTCTGTGAGCATTTTGTATTCAAGTTAGTCCGTACAGAGGGTCTACTAGGTGTTATAAACTCTGTTGTTATTCACCTAACACAACTTCGCAAACTGATTATAAATAGGGTCATTTTACCACATGCAGAAAACAGAGGGTCAGGGGCCTCAAAGGGACTTCTTTAAGTTTACTATTATCAGGATCGAGTTACAATTTTATCGCAAATTTACTCGACTCCAAAGCCCATACTATTCTCACTACAATAGTCTCCTTTCTTTGTTGTCATTCTATGATATTCAAGGTAAACAATTTTAAATATTGATAAAAGAACTTGAACTTGTGCATACTACTGCATAGGAAGCTGGACAAAGTTCTCAATCAAGACTAGAAATCAGAAAAAATAGTGTCCCCAGCACTCTGCTTGGTTTATAGAAAGGATAATCTCTCCAGATTGACTGATGTGATTAATCACTATTGTCACCCAAGGATATTTTGTAAATTCTTACCTAGCTATCAAATAGACAGAAAAAGTTGAAAAAGTTACAAGCATTCAAGTTGTGGTGGGTGACTTCAGCTTGTTTGTAAAATATATTCAATCCTTCGTACACACATACTAAATCTTTTTTTTTTTTTTTTGAAAGAGCAAAACTTGTCATCATTCTAGTTTACATGCAAGGACATAAAGGAACAATAAATGGTTCATTTCAAAAGATTAGTTCTGTCCCAAGAGAATTCAGAACTAATGCAATCATTTGGATAGGCAATTTATTTAGTTCAATTTCCAGTTTCCTATGCTAGTAATCTGTCTATAGTTTACTAATTAAAGAGTCAATTATCTTTTCACCTAAAAAACCAACAAATCGATATTAGAATTCCTCAGAAATGGGTTGGTTACTTCCCAGAAATATGACATCTAAACATTCAGTCTTAAAAATCAAATATTTCAAACTTTGTCATTTGTAATGCATTTACTATCACTTCATCAATAATCAATATTTAATAGTTAATGTAAGAATTATCATTGAATTAAATACTGCTTTTTCAAATAGAGGAGTACATGTTGATTTTAGCATGTCATCAAAAAGGTAATATTGGAGAATAATGTATTTGTTATTCAGTATATTTGTAGTTCAAACCTACTGATATAGAATGCCCTAACAACTGTACTCATTTTTAATTACAACACAAACTACAAAACCAGGTTTCCACTTGCTATTATGTGTTGGATTTTCCTATGACAAACATTGTTATTCTGGAAAGTCAAGTTTTCTTTGAATAAGTGAAAGAACAGGTCTAACATCGCTAATCTCCACAAATACCTTGTCTTGCAATGTATCTCATCTAATGCTTACTCTAGCAGCACTTAAGGCCAATCATTTCTTCATTTAGAGATGCTGAATTTCACTTTATAAATTTGAATAAATACATAGTTCCCCTAAGTTCAAAGTTATATACTATAAAAGAATCATTGGATAGTTTGAGTTGAACTATCCTGGTTATATAAAGATGCAGAGGTAATTACACAGTTTGCAGAACATCCACTTAAGTTTTTACCCAATTATGTGTAAATCTGCTAACCTGAGCATGTTCTCAGAAGCAATGCAATTTGAATTTGAAACATCTTTTTTAAAACTCTCAGGCTGCTCTCAGGTTAAAAGTATGAAGTTGAAATTGTTGGCAAGAATTAGGTTTTTTACAACAGTTATCTACAGGTTTCAATTAACCATGTTACCCTTTCTCCACTACCCCTTGGGAAACTAAAAGTGGGAGGTATTAACTTGTTATATTATCTTTAGTCCAGAAGCTTTAATGGACGTTTCAGCTTATCTCTAGCTCACAAATTCTGAAAAAGTAGAACGTAGGTGCTGAAGTCCTGACTTCAATACTTTGCAATGTTATCAAGTCTCTTCTCGTACCCTCTTCTCTTCAAACTGCTTCAGGGATTTTTTTCCCATTTTCAACTTTCTTAGTAAAGAGAACTAAAAACTTACTGTTTCTTCACCTCCCTCAAATACATCGAAACAAAAAAATGAGGAAAACATAAACAACTGGATCTATATTAAACTAAAAGGTTTCTGCACAGCAAAAGAGGGAATAACCAAAACAAAGAGACACCTAACTGAATGAGAAAAAAATTTTGCTCTTCATATAAGTGATAAGGATCTGATATCAAAGATACACAAATTCACACAATGTAATGATAACAAAACAAAAGGCTCAATCAAAAAATGGGAAGAAGCTAAAAAGACACTTCTTTAAAGATGAAATACAAACAGCCAAATGGCACATGAAAAATGCTCAACATCACTAATAATCAGAGATGGGCAAATCAAACCTAAATGAGATAACATCTTGCACCAGTAAGAATGACCCATATATAAAAATGGACAACAGTAAGTGTTGGCGTGGATGGAGAAAAAGAAACACTCTTACACTGCTGATGGAACTGCAAACTGGTCCAGCCACTTTGGAAAATTGGTGGAGGACCCTCAAACTAATGAAAATGGAACTAACATTTGACAAAAGGACATTTGCATCTGGATGTTTACTGCAGCATTGTTTACAATAACCAGGATATGAAAACACTCCAAATGCCTCAAAACAGACAAATGAATAAAAATGGTTGTGGTGTATTTACACAATGGAGTATTTACTCATCAGTTAAAAATGACAAGTTTGAAGTATTTATGATAACATGGATGTACCTAGAAGGACTCATATTAGTGGAAATAAGTTAGAAAGAAAAAGAAACTAGATGTTCTTGCTAATAGATGGGATGCAGGGAAAACAAATGAAAAATCAAGAGAAAAAGTCTACACAAACTAATAACCATACTAAAGCATACATAGGGGTGGTAGGAGAGGTCAGAAAGGGGATGAGCGCAGAGGATAGAGATGATGGTTCACAGGTGATATGGTGGTGGGAATATAATGATGCTTTATATATATATTATATGATATGTCAAAAACAAAAGCAAATACATAGAAACAAAGCATAATGTTCAGTATTAAAGTACATTAAATAGTAAAGTGTTTCTACATCACTCCAGAAGTTCTCCATTCTGTATTTTATATTTCATAAAACTGTTTTTATATTCACATTCAAGCATCATCTAGAATCTTATTCTTTGTTATCATACAAAATGTTCCTTTTGATAGGTCTAGTCCAATCAGAAGAATGAAAGCTCAATGAATAAATGCTCAATAGATATTCATCAGTGACAGGGAGCTTCTGCACAGCATCAGTAAGAGGTTGTGACACTGGTGGCAGGAAACATTTTTATGGGAGTCTAGAAAGGTCATAGTTTATTGAACTCCTAGTGGACCTCCCTTATCTGTAACTACTTTTCTGTTTTCAGTCTTAAGTCACTGTTCCCTTTCTTATACACCAGAAAATAAACCATACATTTGTTTTTTTAAGGCCCAAAAGCTGAAAATAACAGCTGAAACACTGAAGCTGACTTCCTTTGCTTCTGTGATGCACACAGGTGATTCAACATCAGTGGAAGGATAAACAATTAAATCAGTATATTTACAGTGGTGCAGACAGTGGTGGCTTGCTGGTGTTAAATGAAACACTGCAGACCTGCTTCCGGGCCCTTTGAAATGAGAGATTAAGAAATGGAACCTAAGCCAGCAGGGGAGAGAGGTATTTATTTTGTCAGAAATGACTAAGATGTTGCCTCAAATGCTCCAACAAGGTTATTTCTGTAATCAAAGTCCTTCTTAATAAAGCAATGGTCCTGATCCCAGGGATTTCTAGAAACTTTAGAATATACAAATGCTAGATGATAAAATTCTTCAACTTCACAAGCATTAATGGGGCCTCTAACATGTGTTAGAAACTATGCTAGGAGCTGAAGCTACCTGATGGAGAAGTCCTAAAACTGCTCTCAAGAGATGGCTCTTAATTTCCTAGGTGCCATGATATAACATCAGTCCTTGGTTCAATCCTCTGAGATTCTGAGTCAAGTAACTGATGTGTGTGTGTGGGATCCCTTAACGTTTCATAGGTTTTACAATATTCAGCTAGAGGTGAGATCCTCTAGTCCCAGGATCTTAAGTCCCATTGAAAAACACAGGGGTCTAATGATGGTGCAGTTGTGGTACATACAGATGTGGAGGTGACCCATTCTCCAAATTATGCCTGTGGTAATGGGCATCTCAGGGAGAGGACAAGGGACTGGTGCACACAGATTTTAGAATTCTAAATAGCTGTTTCTCAATTTTCCCCCTTCACTTTGTTTTTTATTATAGCATGTTGCTTAATTTACAGCAAGCAGAAAATATGTTGGGTGCCGTTTTTGTTTGAAACATTTAAGTTTTAAATGATATACACAATAATTGTTTGAAAAAAACATATGAAAATATCTTGTTAGAAGCTTGCATAGAAAGAAAACACAAAAGTTAATCCTACAACTTTCTTTTTTGGTAGAACCACAAACTTCTGCTAACAATTTTAAACAAACTTTTTGGTTTTCAAACCATATATCTAAGAGAATCTAAAAAATTAAAGAAACATGCAAACAAATGACTGCAGAGCAGGACATGGACTACAAATAGGAAAGAAACCAAAGTCAGAAATTCTATCAACTATATAAAATTTCTAGAGTCAAGTCATTAAACACCTTCTACAAGCAATATTTAAAAACCACCATTTGTTCTTTACAGGCAAGACCTAGATTAGCCAAATGAAAATTGGAAAAAGTAACCCTCCAAAATGAATCCTTTACTCTCATTATCTATTACATAGACCTGTAAGCAAGTAATCCTAAAAATATAGAAATGCTTTTACTCTGAAATGAGACCGGACATACCAAGTCACTTTTATTGCTCCCAAACAACCATAGAAATACTAGAATTCTAGATGGCTAAGGATACATCTTAGCCGGGCTTGGTGGCACTTGCTTGTAATCCCAGCCTTGGGAGGCTGAGGCTAGGGATCACTTGAGTCTGCAGGTTCAGGACTACCCCAGGCAACATAGTGAGACCTAGTCTCTGAAAAAAGGATACATAGTAAACTGTGTGTGTCAGGGGCCCTGTTGATACCAGTTACAGTCCCTGGAGGGTGATCATACCCTGACAACCAGGAACCCTATACACAGGAAGAATCAGTGCTCTTACAGACATGTAAGAGGCCATGTTAGGATCTGAATCCAGACTCCCTGCCTCCAAGCTAGTATGCTAGTATCCTTGAACATATAGCAATATATCTAGGAGATATTTTAACTTTAAAATTTCCAAAAAAAAAAAAAAATACAAGCCAAGAAAGGTTGTCCTCTGAACAGCTGGAGTGATGAAGATGCTTGAGGACAGAGGCAGCTTTAATATTTCTGGACTGAAACTATTTTTAATATTTCCTTTGGGGTTTCAAAACATTTTGGAGATGAATGAATATTTTACTTTGCTGCACGTTAACCTTGAGGGCTTCAAAGCCAGTAATGCTGTATATAAAAGTGATTCTTCTTTGAGCGGAGTTCAACCGGGGGCCCTGGGCTGATTCAGCTTAGAAGTTATAGCGATTTGCATAAGGCTCATCTCCATGATGTCAGGGACACAGTGGCCCTCTTGACCTCCTCCAGCTGTTCATTCTAAGTATGTAAGACTTATAACCTGATCCAGGAGACCCAGATAGAAGAGAACCTATCTGTCATTTCAGTGCAAAGGTTCTAGTAGACTGTGCTAACAAATGATAACTGAAGTGGCCCAGAGACAGGTTCTAGAAGTATCTCTGACATTACAAATCTAGAAAATGGACTGTATTCTACTTAAATACCTTCACATCTATCATATAAACCAGCCTGAGAAGACTTGAGAAGAATTTGTAATGATAACAAATTTTATTAAATACAGCAAGGGCATTCCAGACTAGAAATTATAGACAACCTACAAGAGGTAATTTCAAGTCTTCTTTTCTCTATTGGAATCAAATATTTAAATTAACAATAGCCCTAGTAATATCAACCAGGTGAGTGACTAGGATATTCTTTAAAAATTTTCAGTATTATTGTCATACACATGATTTTTTCTCAGATATTCCAACTTGGATGGATCCTCCCTCCCCTAACTCCCCAACTATCCCCAAACTCTTTATTTCTCCTTTGGGACAATGATATCCTATGATTATCTAGGCGATCAAGCACACAGTAGATGCTCATTAAAAAGTTATAGCATGGGTACAAATGAATGCACTTGAATCTTCCAACAGAATTTTGACCATAGCTTTAGCAGGAACCTTTCCTGCTTACATAGAATGGGTCCTGGGCTTCCCCCACATTTAATCTGAGCAGAGAAGCTCATAGATTATGAACAAGCACTATCATTGAAGGCCTGAGGTGGCTTGTATTTTTCTCCATTGATAAATGGACACACCATCTTTAGAAAATTATTTACTTTCATGACCTTCTTTACTCTTTGTTTACAGTAAGTAATGCCTTCCTTCTTGCTGAGAAGCCCAATGCTGGTTCAGAGTATAAATAATTAACTTATTTTTATTGTTTACATATATAAGTATGTATATATACATATTTCATAATTGTATTCTTTGGGGTTCTCCTGCCACCATATCACATATAAAAAGTTTGTCCAGATGGCTTTATAAGATCTTTTCTAGACAGACTGTGACAGACAGATCTGTAACTGAATTAAACCTTTCTTACTGTGATGTGAGAAATACTCGTTTTGGGGAAATCATAAACTCACTTGAAAGGGCAATAAGAATCACTTGTGACAATGAACTGATAGTGATTACTGAATTTAAATGAGGCAAACTTATGGCTGATCCTACCAGCTATTACTATGAATACTCCCATCTGTTTATGAAAAACCTCCAAGCCTCTGGTTCTTACCTTTTGACTTTCTGTCATGGTACGACCTGCCTCGATAATGAGGGGTGTCCAAGTACAGATTTTCAAGGTCTTCCTGCCATGATTCTGGGTTGAAGTGCTTGAGCAGATCTTCCACAGTGTCAAATTCTGCAATTGCTTTGTCCAGAGCCTCCGCAGTGAGTGTTGGGTCAGTTACTGCTGCATAGTGATACGATATCTCCTAAGAAAGACACACAGCTCAGTGAGCTCAGAGAAAGTTCATTGCTATGCAATACAGCGGTTAGAGAACTCCATGAAAGGAGTGTAAGCAGGATTGTTATTATAAGACAGTATTTGCATAAATAGCAAGCTAAAGTACTCTACAGCCTTGCCATACTCCCAAGCAAGAGCAGTTCACTGGCGAAAGTCATTTACTTTTTTTGGCAAATTGAAAACTAGGCAGATCATATATCTTCCAGTTCATCTGGATAGTAATCATGAAAAATATATTGTCTAGAAAGAAATATTAAAATTAAGTCATTCAATTTCTTGCTGCAAGGTCCCAAATCATCTATTTCCATATCAATAGATAGCATTGGGATTTTAAATTCTGAACTCCTTCCTTGCAAGTTTCATATAATCCATTCCATTTTTCCACTTTAGTCTCCATACCCCCTCCTTACAGGTCACCTGGCATTGCAGGTGCTGTGTGAGCATAGTCTGAATCTACTCTAGAGACATCTTAAGAGAACTTGGCATTTGAACCAGTTTATTTACTATCAACAAGGATAATTAGCCATGAAACTTGCTCTTGATTCCTTAAGAGTGGAAGATTCACATGGGAAGCACATATTTTTTAAATGCTGTAGTTTGTAAGGGATCCCAGCTGCCATTAGCGCATCTTCATGAATACTCTTTAAATGGGGAACATCATCAAAAGTCTGGAAGGGATTACACATAGAATACATCCCCCCATAAGTTTCCAAGTGCTTACTTCACTAACCCCTGTACAATTGAGAAGCAAATGAGCCATGAGTCAAACATCTCTGTAAAAATTCATGACCCATTAACAAGGAAATAGCACTCAGTCTCAAATGATTTTGTCTTTAAAGAAACTGCCAAACAAATAAGATTCCCCCCTTGGGCAAATAGCTCTTATCATTACGGGAAAATGGAAATTAATGAAAACTTATGTTCCTCAAACTTAACTGAAGTGTCTTACTGAAAAGTAATATGTACAAAGTGACATACAGCATAACCCACATTTACATTATCACTTCTCAGGCACTGTTTTCTCCTTATACTCAGTTGGATCCAAAGATACATAAGTGATCCTATAATCACTTCCTCAGAGGAATGGTCCCCACTTAGCAAAACTAAGAGGTGCCTATGATTAACCTGCCATCCATGTCAATAAGGAGTAGTTTTCAAATATGGCCTGTAGGATAAGGGAATGGGTAAGATGAGGCCTGAGGATAGCTGGGAGACCTGAGCTAGACCAATGTAGTTGGATGGCTTTTTAATGTAAGGGTGTGTGTGTAACTTTATATGGACGTGAAGTGTATTGTGTGTATTTGTGCTTGCACATGTGTGATTATGTGTGCCTGCATTTGCATACATGCGCACATGTGCACATCTCACATGTCTTCATGTACTGTATCTTTATGTGTATGTGCATGTTGCATTGTCCTTATATATGTGCATACCTTATGCACATGTGCAGGTGCATATGTGTGTGTACCTGTGTTTGGTTTAACCTGAACCCTTGCTGAAACACAAGGATTTCTGCTTTCACAGCCCTCTTGGCAACAAACACTACAGGTGGATAATACCCATGATTCAGTTACCACAATTCCAAATTCTTGTTCAACTAGTACTGTCTTGAGAATCTGTAGTCTGTTTGGCTCATATTTGCCAGAAGATTCATCAGCCAGTGTCATAGTGACGTGTGTCTCAGATCCAAAACAGTAAAACAAACTGGCTGAAGTCAGGAATTTGGCAGCAAGTCAAAGAAAGCTTTGAGGTCAAACTCTCTTTTTCTCCTACAAGCCAGGGCTCCTTACTGTGGCTAGGATTTCCTGGGGCTGCTCTTAGCAGAGCATTGAGGGTCTGTGTGCCCAGCTCTTCAATGGGAATTTAACCTTTTCTAACATGAGTCTGAAGAGCAAATTCAAACCATAGGTGAATTGTAAGACTCTCCTTATGTATGGGCTTCACAGCTCTTTTCAAATTTTAACTCAGAGCAGTTGATAAAAATATCAAGGAAGGGTAAGAAATATTCATGAAAGATGAGGTGACCTAACAATCCCACAGGAACATGCCTCGGAGGTAATTATTTTAAATCTATTTTTGATAGAAAGGATTAGCTTGATTATTCCTCCTTCAACTGCTCTGTGATTTGATCTCCTCCAACTTTGTTATATGTTTATAAAAATCAATTCTAAAGCCAACTTACTTAAAATTTACTTTTTAATTTAGAAAAGAAAAAAAAAATGCTCTGAATACTGTAAACTCTTTTCAACCAAAATAAAGTGCGGTTCATGCAGAAAGTACTGGTTGGTCCCAGGGCCCTTGCTGATCCTCCAGGATGTTCTCAAGGCACAGACTGCTGAGGAGGAAGCTGCATCAGCTTAGTCTGCCTATAGGCAACTGAGCAGAGCTGCCTACAGGACAACTGAGCATGGCACTCAACACAGAGACATTTTCCTTGTATACAGAGCACGGCTGAGTTTTCCATGAAACCACCAAATAGAAGGGACACTCCCTGTTCTTGTGAGGATCTGAGAGATCCTAGATTAGCTGAAGGTTCTAGAAGCAGCTGACTTCTGCCCTGGGAGCTACCAAGGATCACATACAGAGAGGCAGAGCAGAGGGCCTCCCAAAAGGTGGCATCCTAGATTCTACTTGCAAAGGCTGTTGCCCTCACTGACCTTTAGTTGTTGGTCTAGGGCAGCCACCTGCCCAAGCATCCTGCCCAGTCTTCCAGTCCTGCTGTATCACTGTCACCTATCTGAGATGGGTGGTCCTCCCTTGGCTAGGTCCAGGTCATGTATTATGACAGACTTCCACAAACAAACAAAGCATTTTAAATTTCACTTTTGGAGACCCCTCTAATCTCTTGATCAGGTCATGTTCTAGTACAAGCAGCCACACCAACTTAATCACAGAATCCATAGCTAAGGAAATCCTGCCACAGGAGTTAAAAAAAAAATCCCCATAGGAAAAAATACCTCTTTTGGGAAAAACAAAACAAAAAGCAATTGTGACTCAGCCACACTGACCCACTTTCTAAATGGGAACAAGCTTTCTCCATGTTCTTGACCTTTTAATGAACAACCGCTTTTGGTATTTTGTATTTTATTGCTACATAAGTGCTGCCCATAGGACTGATGAAAACAAGGTCTGTTCTTTCTGTACAAAGTAAATAAGTAAAATACTGAGAATTTCTAAATCTGGAGCATAGAAATTAAGGGCATGAACCATTTATGTCTGAGGGTGAGTTATGTTTTATTTTCAAGTCAAATAGAACACGTCTGGTTTGCACTTGTTATCTTACTGTAAACATTGGGATTTTTTAAGTCTAAAGAGAACTTTGAAAATGCAAAGGTTAACAGTTTTCTCTTGATATAGCCATAGCATTATTTCCAAACTCCACTCTTGAGCTGGGGCCATGGACCAGCTTGCCATGTTTGATATGTCTGAACAGACTTTTTGTTGGAATGTTTCACTTTGAAACTGATAAATACTTAAGTCACTGTCTATCCCTTGTTCCTACAGTGAATCCTGGCATTTCCTGGAAACCTTTCTGCATGAAGGAAAAAGAACATGTGGTGCAGCCCACTGTGACCAGAATGAAATGGAAGCATAGATCATACATGAGGCTTAGCTGTGGGTCAACCCATAGTTCTTTAATGCAGCTGAGAGTGTTCTGAGGTTGATTTCAACTATAATAAGGTCAATTATTTTATGTTTGCGTTGGCATGAGGAAACAAAATCACTTACTGAGATAGAGCTTGTGACTGATTCCCAGTTGGTCTCTGAGGCTGCTGCAGGTTGGAAATCTTCCTAGAAGGCAAAGAACATCCACAGGAGTTAGTCAAACCTCAGCCATTCCAATTTTCTTACAAATAAATGGAAACAGGGATAGGATACATGCTCAACAGAACCTCTGCTAAAGATCCCTTCTTTTCATGATATATTGTATGCCTTCATGTTTACTTACCTGCACCAGTAAAATGGGAAATAAACTGACAAAGCACAGAAAAAAAGAATTTTTAGGCATTTTGAAAAATACACTAGTTATATAAGTAAATAAGGCGTGCTAGAAGGGGTTACTGGAAGGAAGGGGTAAGACAACAGCACTGGGGTTTTGGTGGAGGGTGAGTGAAGCACTTGCACACATATGAAGGTGTGAAGTTCTGCTCCCAAAATTATAGTTGTATAAATGACTCACACACAAAAAAGTGCAGATAGGAGTTAAAATTTTAACTGGGCCAAGCTGCTGGTGACGAGACTTACAGGCAATTTATTTACTTTCTCCTGCTCTTCTTTTTATCATCTGTAAAAGAACTGTATAGAATACTTAATTTACGGGACTGTTTTGAGCACTGAATGCATTAATTAGGTAATTATTACCGGCTCTTAAGAGCTTAATAAAGAGTAATAATAGTTATTGTCATTATTGACTTTTATTTGTTTTGAACTAGTCTCTGCATCACGCTCAGTTTTGCCTACTGAGCTCACCTTCAATATCAGTGATCTTTTCAAAGATAAACGAAGTGACAAAGGACTATTCTTGAGCCTACCAAGGAATGACAGAAAGGACAGAGGTGGGGTTAGTAGTCTAAAAAAGGACTTTGTGATTTGTGATAGTAATGGACTCAGACAAAGAAACTTCTATGACAAGGCAAATGTCTCTCCAAATTGTATGCTAATTATTCCAGTACCAATAGGTTTAAAAAATATATAGGCCATTTTTATATGTCATAGAAATAAAACATCTTGCTAATTTCTTCTTGCCTAACCTTCAAGTGGTATGTATTTTTAAATGACACTGAGAAAAATTCCATTTCGACAGCCTATTTACTCAAGTATACTTACTGAATGATGGCTAAGAATCAGGACTAAATTTCATCAACATTTTGAGGAGCTGAAAGCACATTGTTAACTGCTCATGATGATAATGGTTTATATATCAATGTCTGTGGAGAAGAAAATTTTAGTTGTTTACTAAGAGAGAACCAAGTGAAATGTGGGTTTCAAGGAAGAAACATCTTTTAAAAACTGGCTAGAAGAAATCATATTGGCAGAAACAAGCCAGAAGAAAAAAGACAGAAACCAAATGGTTTCACTAATATATGGACAACCAAATGAAAGTACACAACTGCAGGAGGGGACCAGCTGGAGTGGCCAGGGAGGGGAGGTGGTGGATGACCTCCAGGTATCACAATGATGTGATATATATATATATATATATATATATATATATATATATATATATATATATAAATTCTTTAAAAAAAAACTGGTTAGACATAATTATTTTAATCTCAGTTTCAGAGAAAATGTGGTCTCTGCATTCTGCCAGAGAGAATACACATGAAAAAACACCAAATGGTCATGCAAAAAGCTGTGTACAAAGAAAGGGAGGTTGACATTGTAAGCTGGTGGGCAGGTGAGACTGGACAACTTCTTCAAGTTTTGAAGTGACTACTGGTGTGAGGATATATACTGGATAAGAAAGAACAACCTCAGAAAAGAGAATTTTCATTTTCACTCATTCATTATTTGTCAATCACCTATTACTGTGACATATTATCAGCTGAAGGCAGCAATACAAGGAGTTCAGAAATGACTCATGTGTGCAAGGATTCAGAATATAAGCATGTAAATAAAAAAGTACAATAGTGTCCATGGGGGGGGGTCTAAATGGGAAACTGAATAAGAGTAGAAAATTTTACCTACAAATGAAGTGGGTTAGGAAAGTGGGCTGGGCAAGATTTGACCTAAGGAGAGACTGTAACTGAGTCTTCTAGTTTCAGGTAAGTTGGTAAATAAGTAGAACATTATTAGAGATAGGAAAAGAGGAAGAGAGAGAGGGAGCAGGAGTGGGAGAGGGAGAGAGAGAGCAGGATAAGGGACTGAGAGGGGAGAGGAAGAGAGGGAGAAGGGGGTAAGGTGGGGTAGGGAGGGTTAGAGAGGGGAGGAGAGAGGAGGGAGGGGAAGAGAGAGATCAAGGGAGGAAGCCCTTGAAAGAGAGGGGGAGAGGGAGAGGGGGAGAGGGAGAAAGGGAAGGAGAAGGGAAGGGATGGGAGGAAAGGAGGAAGGGAAGGGAGGGAAGGGGGGATGGAGAAGGGAGGGGAATGGGAGGGGAGGAGAGGGGTGTCAAAAATATTTGTTGAGCATATTTTGAGTATAAAGGGCTTTTCATGTATATGCACTTAGACAAATGTTACACTAAGAGTTTTTAGTTTCTTCATTGTCTGGGCTATAGGCAAAGGTGATAAAGGAATTCATTAAGTTTCTGATAAAATGTAAATTTATCTTCTCAGCAACATGAATATTAGATGTTTAAAAGAAGCTAAATGTCTTTTATCCCAAGGATTTGTCATTATTAATAAATGATATGTTTAAAATCAGCTTATAAAAGGGAATGGGATCTATTATAAAATAAAACTCATAAACTCCAAATTACAGCCTTGAAAGGAGAATAGCATGGGAAAGAATACAACAATTCTGTCTTTTAAATTTAACAGTTTGATCATTTCTCTTATATTCTCTTTCCATAACCTTCCAAATCTAAGAGAGCAGCAATCCTCCAACTACCTGTTATCTGTCTTTATACTTCCTGCTTCCACTCTCTTGTTAGGTTCCATATTCCACATGGCAAACAGAACTCCAGCTTTAATGAGAAATAACTGATATTTAGCATTGGCTAAGCTTAGAATGTACAATGTGATGATTTCAAACCTGCATATATTATCTAATTATTATCATAATAAAGTTATTAGCAATAAGATCTGTCACCTTGCACAATCACATTTTGTGTGAGCATATTTAAAAATCTACTCTCTTAACAACTTTTAAGTATTTAATACAGCACTGTGAATCACAGTAACATGCTACACATCAGCTACACCCCCGAACTTTTCATCTTATAACTGAAGTCTGTATCATTTCCCCAATACCTTCATGTCCCAGACACTCTGAGTTTCCTGTTTTGATTTCTAGATTCCACATCTAAGAGAGATCATACAGCTTTTGTATATATCTGAATTATTTCACTGAGCATTATGTACTTGAGATCTATACATGTTATCACAAATGGCAGGATTTCCTTCTTCCTCCTGGTTAAATTCTCTCTCTCTCTTTCCCTCACACATATTTTATTTTCTTTCAACTGTTAAATGGGCACTTAGGTGGTTTCTGTGTCTTGGCCACTGTGAATAACTCCTGAATAAATATTGGGGTATAGACATCTCTTTAGATAGTGCTTTCATTTATTTTGGCTATGTATCCAGAAGTGGGATTGCTGAATCATACTTAGTTAATTCTTTGAGGAAACTCTTCCCATAGTGGCTGCGACACTTAACACTCCCACCAACACTTCATAAAGGGTACTCTGTTCTCTACTTACTTGCCAACACTTGTTATTTCTTGTCTTTCTGATAACATCCACTTGTAAGAAGGTGATATCTCACTGTGCTTTTTGACTTGCATTTCTCTAATGATCAGTAATACTGGGTATCTTTTTCACAATTTGCATTTTTAAAAAAAAATCTGTTCAGGTCTTCTAATTTTAAATAAGATTATTTGTTCCTTTTGCTATTGCACTGTGTAAGTTCATTACATATTCTGGATATTAGCCTCCTATCAGACATGTGGTTTGCAAATATTTTCCCCTATTCCATAGATGACTTCCTCACTCTGCTGATTATTTCTTTTGCTGTATAGAAGTTTTTTAGTTTGATTTAGGCGCATTGCTTATTTTTGTATTTATTACCTTTGTTTCTGGTGTTACATCTGAAAAATCACTGCAAAGATCAGTACAAAGAAGATTCTAGGAGTTTTGTAGTTTCAGCTTTTACATTTATGTCTTCAATCTATTTGGATTTAGTTTTATCTAGTGCTATAAGGTAGGTGTCCAATTTCATCCCCCTGCATTTGAATATCTTGTTTTCCCAACACCATTTACTGAAAACTATCCTTTCCTCTCATGTTTTCAGTCCCAGTGTCAATATTTATTGACACAAATGCATAGGTTTACTTTTGGGCTCTTAATTATATTTATTGGTGTATCTTAAACTGTTAGTCAAATCACTGTCTTCTGCTTAAAAATACTTAGCTTCCCAGTGTATACAGGATCTGATCCACTATCAACTTCATCTCCTAATTCCATTCCATTCCATTTCTCACAAACCTCACTATCACTGTTAGAAGATACTGATCTTTCAAACTCCAACTTTGTCTCTCCTAAGGTCTAAATCTGTTGCTATTCTATCTGCTTGGGATGTGCTTTCACACGTGTTTCAGTGATGGCCAACTCATCATTGAGTTCTTTTTCACTATCAAATATTTAGAGAACTTTGCAACTTGACTCAGTTATTCACTTTATTGGCTTAATTTTTTAAAGCATATATGTTTACTTGAAATGCATTTATATTTGTTTTATTGTTGTTTATACGGATTTTGTTTATCTGTTCTCTGATCTTGCTCAGGCTCCTAGCTCAGTGTGCGTACACAGACCCAATCCACTGGTGATCAGTGTACATTCAGAGATGTTGTTCATTTACTAACCATCAACAGGAAAGAGGTTATCTATAGTCAGAGTTCATACTGATCAGCTGGTGCCTGTGGACCTGTTCATTACATATTTTTAATATTATTCTGAGCATACTGCTTGCTTTTTTTTAAGCTTCAAACTAATGGAAAATAAACTTTTTTGTTGATGTTCTTAGCACAACAGTGCCCTGAGCAGTCATTACTTAAGAAATGCAAAAATAGAACAAACATTGGAGAATGTTTAAAATATATCATACAATCTACAAAACAGATTTCTGTTCTTTGTTACAGGAAACTCAGAGAAATTATTTAAAAACTATGTCCCGTTCTGATCAGAGATAAGCATTTACTAGTCTCTACAAGTTGCTTCAAACTCAGAAAATGATTTCCTGAGCTTTTGTTCTTGAACTGCAGTATGCTCTATTCCTGAAAAAAAAAAAAAAATAAGAGCTAACATTTTGGTCAATTTACTGCCCTCCATTCATGCAAGGAATCTTAGCATTTTGGCATGTGGGCACATTATTGAGATCATTTTGGGTTCTAGTTCCCTTTCTTGAAAGATGAGGTAACTGCAGCGGAGAGTCAATGGGTTTCCTAGTATCCCAGGACTAATTGTTGAAGGCAGGATTCGAACCCAACAAGCTACTGTGTATCTTTCAATCACATGTTCTTTCCGACATACACTTATAATAACAGTTAATTTACAAAGGAGTCATGAGTACACAGTGGTATTGGGGAATGCAAATGGTGTTGGGGAAAAGGAATAGCCACATGTGAAAGAATGACTTGAACACTATCTGACACCATTCATAAAAGTTAACTCAAAATGTATTAAAGACTTACATTGAAGGTTGGAAAAATAAAGCACAAAGAAGAAAACAGAGACAAAACACTCTACAATACTGGGTTAAGTCCTATCTTTGGGAAACTGGTTCCAATAACAAGGGAAAGAAAAGCAAAATAAACAACTGTGACTACAGCAAACTAACAGGCTTCTGCACAGTGAAAGGGACTATTACTAAGACCAAAACACATACTGCCAGATGGGAGAAAATATTTGCAAATCACACAGTTGACCAAGGGCTGATATCCCAGATTCACAAAGAAGCTATACAATGGAACAAAAAGAAAATAAATTGTCCAATCAAAAAATGGGCAGGAGAACTAAAAAGACACTTTCCCAAAAAAGACAGCCTGATGGCCAATAGGCATACAAGAAAATGCTCATCAACATTTATCATCAGGGAAATGCAATTCAAAGACACTGTAAAACACAATCTCCTACTTGTTGAGAATGGCCCATATCAAAAAGATCGGGAAAAAGTGTTGGCAGAGATGCAAAAAAAAAGTAACACTCATGCACTATGTACAACTGGTTCAGTGCTTATTGAAAATAGTATGAAGTTTTTTCTCAAAAAAATAAAAATAAGTCTTCCATATGATCCAGCATGATTTCTAGGTGTCTACCCAAAGAATGCAAAGACACCAACTTGAAGGAATATATACACTCCTCTGCTCATTGTAGTACAGTTTACAACAACCAGTTATGGAGATAACCTAAGCACCCAATGACAGAGCAGTGGATTAAGAAGACATAGTACATACACACAACAGAAGACTACCCAGCTATAAAGCAAAGATGAAATATTGTCATTTTCAGCAATATTGGTGAAACTGGAAGTGATATTATGCTAAGTGAAACAAGTCAGAAGGATAAAGAAAAGTATCAGGTAATTTCATTCACATGAGGAATATAGATAAATAAACCAAGGAACAGTTCAGAACAAAGCAAAACACACTCTAGGAATCTGACTGTAGAATTGCAGCTACTGAATGAAAAGGGTGAGGACAGGGACCAAAGGGGAGAGGGGACCCATTAGATGATGGTGAAGGATATGGGGGCACTGATGATGTGTGTCAAAACATGCATTTGAAGAGATGTGAACCTGTATTTCTGAATGTTAGTGTTGTATAACAACATTATTTCAAAAATTACAGTTGAGCATAATTTAGTCTTAACTTATAGTCTCACATTAAAATAGTTCATAATTATATTTTGGCAATGAAACTTATGATTTGGCATTTTGAAATGAAATTTAACCCCTCATTTTCTGTATTTTATTACATAGAGCAGTCCTGAAAACATAGATATGATTCTTAGATTTTCACTTTTAAATTGCTTAGTATGCATAATTTTGTTTGAATAAGAGAAGAGTGATAGACTAAAAAGTCAGGGAGGTATGTAAAAATAAAATCTTCAAGTACTACATGAAAATACAGATACATATTTATATAGTGATAATACAGAAGAGATATTTCCTAGTATGAACAGTAATTGAAAACATAAAATGCTATACACCTCACATATACAAACTATGAAATGTATCCTAAAAAAGACTAAAAAGAAAATTTGAAGAATAGCAAATTAGGAGACACACATAACAGATCTATGTGGGCATCCATTAAGAACTCACAAATTAAAAGGTTATACAAGAGTATTCTCCATTTTCCTACAGTTTTTCTAGAAAAAAACAGGTATCTGTATTTTAGGACTGAAACAAAAAGGAAAAATGGACTCGAGTGAGTACAATTAGAGGGTTCTAGTCAGATATGTGAATGTGTTTTCCCATGTATCCATTGGTGGATATCAAAAATCTTCTTGTAAAAATACTTTTCATTGATTTCCAACATGGGGCAATGAAAAATAGTTTCAGCATGATCATCTTTGGTGTAACATTAAACATAGTTCATGCAACACAAGCTCTTGATGTGGTGGCTTAACTTGCAATCTTCCACTGGTTCAGAGTCAGAGAGGCATATGTCAAACTCTGAACCCACAGTCTGAAAATATATCTGGGGATAAAAGAACACAACAGATGATATTTTCAATAATAATCTTCACTATTAGAGACTAAGACATGAATAGAAATCTCCATTTTCAGAAAGGGCATCTCCAGATAATTCTTCCTTGCCATCAGTCATGAGGAGCTCATCCCAGAGCTCAGATGGTACTTTGCAAACTATTAAACCATAATTGACTCATCCCTTCTTGCAGGTAAGCTTGTACCATTTTATCATGGGATGTCTGCAATGACTGTGCAATTGATTCCCTCTCCTGTCCACTGATATTGTAGCAAGGGACACTTGTCTTTTGAATCTTTCCAAACATTTGGGATGATAAGCTGTAACATCTGTTCCCGGCTTTGGGGAGGATGGTTGTTCGGTTTTATCTTAGGTGATTATATTGTATGTGAGTAAATGAGCCATAAACTGTTCATTGCTTAGAAATACATATTCCACCACCTCTTAAAAGGAAACATGCAGTATTTTAAAGAGTCTTCAAATAAAACTATCTTTAGCTTACTAAAGATGACTTATTTGGTGAAAATTTTAAATGGTATGTCAGAGGTTTTCCCTAATTTTGAAAAAAAAATCTTTTTGTTGTCTGATAGTCTCAAGAGACAGAACATTAATTATTTTCATAACTGTATCTGTGTTTCTTGACTGAACTAATGCTTAGAGGTGTTTCTTCTGAAATACAAAAGAAGCACAGAAGGATTTGTTGGGATTCATAAAACAAACAAGCATATTGTAAACATTTATTCTTTCAGCGAAAGCATTTGTTTATGACACTACTGAGTTCATAACCCACATGAGCAAAATTCAAATAATTTTAAACAATGAAAGCTGTGCCCAGGGATACTCCTATGGGGAGACTCCTTTATGAGTAAGACTTTTGATATTTCAGCACATGAATTTTTGGCCTGCAGTCCAAGCAAGACAGGTGAGAATATTTATATGCTGAAGTCCTAACTTCTATCAAATAGAATAAAGCAAGCATAGAAACATCTTTATGATCAATCAAAGGTAATTTTACTAAATTTATCTTTAGTAAACTTCAGTACATGCTCATCATCAATCCAGCCCTTTCACAACTCATATTGGAAAGGTTTTGGCTGGAAGCCAGCTTTATTGGCAACAACTTTGACGTCAAAATATCAAGAGTTCAAGAACTAATAATTGATAAGACTCAAAGAGCATTTTCAAAAAAGAATTTGTGAAATTTTATTGCCAGAAATTTAAATTTAATTATATATAATATATAATCATAACTATAATATATTATATACATTATTATATAACTATAATATATAATAATTATGACTATAATTATAATATAAACATATATTATATATTATATAATAATAACTATATATGTGTATATATATACTATATATATGTGTATATAATAATAACTATATATATATGTGTGTATATATCTCAGGATATATATATCCTGAGAGCAATAAAAGGACATGGGTATGATTTCTCTATTGTTGGAAAATAATTTCAACAAAGCAAATATATCTTTAAGTACACACAACTTCACCAATAAGATATATGATTTGACAGTTAATAGGTAATTTTACAACTTTTTCACTTATCATTATTCACAACAAAGTAAACTTTGTTTACTTTCAAACTTCTAAAACTTATCAACTATCATCATGCACATTGATGCTATCATTAAGATGTTTTGTATTTTATTTTTGTATGAATTTACCATTGGTTTGCAATTCTGTAAGTTTCAGGTATATAGCTTCACATCTTCACATACCTCATTATACCCAGCTAAGATTCCACTGCCATTTACTAGGATCCTTTATGCATTCCTCCCACTGCCTTCCCCTTCCCATCTTGTAACCACTTTTATTTGTTAGAGTATAAACATAATTTAAGTATTTTTTAAAACTTCATTTTTCTTTTGATAGATGAGATTGTGAGAAAAGGAACTTATGTTTGTTAGTTTCTAATTTCTTCAGACTGAACTCAGTGTGAGAAGTTGCTCTAGTCGTTTTAGTTATTTAGATAACTAAAGTGTAAGAAGTGTAATAAGGAGAAGAAGAAAATTCCTCCAGTGAGCAGAGAAGAGTTTATAAGTTTGGAGGAGGTCATGTGAGAGCTGGAGGATAAAGATGTGTGTGCAGAGGGACAGGGGAATTTATCACAATAGAGAATATGAACAACATGCAGTTACTGCTTGTGTACTATGACTTGAAGCAAACATAACAGACCTGGAGAGGCAAGATGTATGGTCAAGGAGGTTTTCGATTAAAGATCGTGTTTGCCAAACAAGGGAAGGGCATTTTAGCAAGGGTATCCACAGAAAATTGCAAAGTATATGCTTGATAGTAGCTTTCAATGTGTTTGATAGTGAGCAAAAGATAAATGAACATTTATTTTGTATCTAGAAAAATATTGCCAGACTTCTCCCTATAATGTGTTGTTGAAAAGCTAGGTGAAGATTTAGATTTGGGGAATAGTTCTTATAAATGCAATAGAGTTTAATATCAAGAAAACTGTGTGGTGTATTATTTTATATTAATAGCGGTGTATTATTTTATATTAATAGCTGCCATCTTTGGGTCACAGATTCCATGTTGAGCATTATATGAAATAATCTCTGTGTATTAAAATATGGGAAGCAGAGAGACTGGGTGCTTGGCTTGTTGATGGATGAAGAGGTTTGAAGATATCTGGACCCATCCCCCATGCCTTTTCATTCCACAGAACTATTCCTCCTCTCATTTATAAAGAATCCCTTTATGAGATTAAACAAGCACTTTTGATTTGTAGTACAGATTTTCATACATTTCAAAAAGAATATTTGGTTTAGTCCACAAATAGCTTCAAAATGATTAAGGATTGTATTTTTGATATTGCTAAATCAATCTGAAAGATTATTATTTACATTACCAAGCTACAATAGATGACTAAGATTATCTTGCTACCTTTGAACAAGTTTGAGAATAAGAGAACTTTTAACCTAAATTCAACATATTCTCATGTCCTCCTAGTTATTTAGCAGGATATCTAACATCTGTGAATGTTCTTTGTCTTTCATTTTGCTTTTGTTGTTCTTGAAAGAGGAAATGCTGTATCATACTCAACACTCAAGAAACCATTCACTTTGATTAGATGACTCTATGCTGAAATTCAAACTCCTAAAAATGGCTAAATTTCTCTGTATTTGAACAGCATTATATAAACAGATTACCCTCATCTTAGCCTGAAGTTACTTACATTACAAAATAAACATTAGAAAAAATGAGAACTACAAACACCATGAAGATTAAGGCCATGCCACCAAAATTCCTTAGTCAAAACCATTTTCTCTATGAACACAAATTACTCCACTGCTAATTAAAACTCCTAAGAACTCACTAAAGGGAGAAAACACCATTTGAAAACCAACAGATGAAGACATGATCAATGCAGGAATTTGACCTGGGGGAAAAAAGTCTTCAAGCAATATTGTTCAGTGGATGATAGGTTCATAGAGAACATTTTGACTTGGGAGAGCAGAGGCAAGTCACTGATAAAGCACTAAAAAACTCACTATTCACTTAAAAACTATCAATATTTTTATCCGGAGGTGGCACTGTGTGTTGGGACACAGTTTCCCACATACATTCATCATTATTCTTATACTCAATCAGTACATATTCACAAGATCTGCCATTGATCAGAATCATCTGGCAGCAAAGGGGACACAAAATGTAAAATATTTAATAGACATGCTAATATTGTAAATATATGTATATGAATTGAATAACAATGGATTCAAAATACAACTTTCCCCCTGAATTGATTATAAGCAGAGTTGCAGAACCACTAATATGGGTGAACTAGAGAGGAGGTCCACATGAAGTTTGAAACAGAGGTGGGATCCATATCCTCACAAGTCACTGTTTTGACAAAAGGTGAGAGATTAGTACATTCTGGACCCTGAGACTTCTCTTTCCATTCCCTACTTTACTAGCAACTGAATCAAAATAGTTTGTAGGTTTCTCATCTCAAAGGCTGGCTTGCTGTCTGGGCCCATTAGTGGAGCTTGTTGGATTGAGGTCTAATCACCCACATCAATGGGTCTGCAGTGAAAGAAAACCCCAGGGAACAAATGTGCAACTGGATTCAGTAGGACATTATGATCACCCTGAGGAAATAATGCAAAATCTTCTGCTATTAATTGGGAAATCACTTCTAAGGAGGCTATGTATAGCGCTGAAAGTGAGATCTTGCAAGATGAATCCACTGAGTTGGTCTTTATGGGTTTCCATAATTCCGTTTTATTTTCATCTACATAAGTTAACAGCAGCACTGTCTGTTTTGCCTGTCATTATGTTAGCAATGTTCATCAGCAGTTTTATGAGTGAAAAATTTCAACTTGGCACAGCAAGTTTGTAATCCCTGGTTGGTCCTCCTTGACTTCCTGCTATACTTTTATTATCATCACAAACTGTGTACCAAGAGAATGCAAATTCACTGCTGTTTTCATCTAAGTCAAATATAATTACAAAGGTAATTTTTGCTGTCCCACAAAAGTAAAGAAAGTACAATGCATTCTACACACAAAGGGAAAGAGCTGAGGGATTGGATAAATGGCTACTTTGGAGCTGACTGTGGTGCTCTTGTGCTCAAAACCTAGCCAAGATATTCCCTCAAGGATTTTTTGTAATGCACACCTTACCTCTCTCACCTATTAGACTTTCAGCCAACTTCTTCATTTGTATCAGCACAGCTTTGGCAATGAAAGGGAATATTTAAATCAATAATTCAAAGTCCTATTTGATATTTGGCCAGTTTTTGAAAGATCAAAGTTTATAACTCATTTTTCCAGGCACTAATAAAGAGATGCATGAGATGTAGAGTTGCCATTGAAGAATTTACCAACTACATTAATTCTGACTCCGCACTATTGTTGCTCTCTTTCACATCAGTGAGTTTTATTTTCTTAGTGGCTGACTATTAGGTGAAGTTATCTTGCTTCTTTATTTCTGTGCTTATTTCCAAGTCTGTGTCTGTGTCTCTCCATTTGAACATTCCCCTGGTGGGTGGGATGTTTTCTAACTTTCTCACTGATCAATAACCAGAGGCCACAAGAGGTCTGTTAACAAGTAGGCATTCAGTAAATACTAGCTAGATTAAAGAATGAATGTTTAGTGGGTTGCTGTAAGGAGTCAATGATTACTTGCGTAAAACCCTCCCTACCTAGCACACTGACTGGTACACAACTGAGAATTATAAAATGAATACATGAATAAATAAGATCTATAGGAATAAAGTCTCTACTGGGGCCATAAATGAAACCCTGTAAGCCTACAGAGGAAGGAATGATTTAAGCCCACATAAAAGGGTTGGAGAAAGGTGTCAGAAGCAGTGACCCTGAAGTTGCACTTGGAATGATAGTGGAGGCTTTGGATATTCAGTGGAGTGGCAGGTGGAGAAGAATATAGCACAACAGAGGGACAGGTTCTTAGATGTGTGAGCAAACCTTATGGCCAAAGTACTGGTAATAACATGAGGCTAGTAAGGATGGAAGGAGGATAAATCAGAGGGTCTTGAATAGCAGGTTTGGAATTTTTTATATGGCATTTAACCATTTACTCAGCAGAGATTTATGTATTTCTGCTATTACTGGCCATCTGAGTGAAGGTCCTGGGATTACTGAAATGAAGAATATCAAAGTCATTTTCTTTTCAGGGACTTTTCATCCTGCCCATCCTTTGCTTAAACACAGGGAAAGCAAGTGCCTAAAAATGTCAGTATCACTGGCAGGTCTGATGCCTGGAGGATCAGTGGGTCCACATATAGTCCTGCATTGCACTGATGTGCAGGAAATGGGTTTTTATTACAATCACAATGCCCTTGCCTTCGTTCATGTGCCTCCTTTGTGCATTGGGGAAAAAAAAGAAATGCATCTTAGCAGCTTGAATTTAGTGATCTTCACAAAAGGATGGAGTTCCCAGAAAACACATAGTAAACAACAGGTCGCTGTTGTGTGCTGGAATGAATCTGGACAAGAAATTCGGTGCCACTGGTTTGGAGAAACTTTTGAAATGTCAATGTTTTCTAAGGCAACCTTGGAATTAGGAGTCATTCTTATTTTGGTAATCAAACCCCTAAAATGATAATAGCACTCTCCACTCAAATGCAATTTAGTTCTATCTTACCCCTCAGCAGGAAACAAAATTACCTTTTTTCTTCTAAGAAGAGTTAGAATGTTTGCCTGATGAGAGAATTCAATAAATGAAAATCCCGTAAGTACTTTATGATGACCCCGGAGGTTGGTCAGAGGGATTGATTTGGTGGGATTACTAAAAGCTATCTCTAAACCCAGCAGGGATCATAAAGATGCTAGAATACAAATGGACTTGGATGACTTTCATCAAAGAATCCCTCACTACAAACAAAATGAAAGCAAACCCCATGCCTTTAAATGAAGAGCAAGGAAGTTGGGAAACTCCTTTGCTTATCTGCCTTGCTGAATAAGGATTGTAGCATTTTGGGTTAGTAGGAGAGGTTTGATAATCGAGTGTTAAAATATTTTTAAGACTTGGCTTTGGAGACAGAGCACCTAGTATCAAGTTCAACATGGGACCTGCCGGTTGCGACCTTGGGCAAGGTCAACTCTATGCTTGAGAGTCAATTCATTAAATAGAGAAAGTACACTTCTACTACAAACAGGTTTAGTTGAGGACTAAATCTGAAGAAATTCTCCTAAATCATATATAGTGTTATAAACCTAAGATACCTTAAAACAAACAAAAAACAGATAATTTAAATGAAAGTGGTTCACAGCATTTTATCAACAATTCATATATCTTTCAATATTGTGACTTTCTACTGGAAAGATGCCACACTGATATTCTGCTGTCAAAGTTCTCTGAATCCAAACCTTATACTAATTCAAGCTCTAACACTGATCAGCTAAAGTTCTGATACCAATTGCCTATTTCCTCCATGACTATTATTATCTGAAACTGGAGAAAATAATAATTCCTATTTCAAAGAGATAATTTGAGGATTAAACAAGTCACTATATATAAAGTTGTCTGGCACATAACCAGATCCTAGTAAAATCATGTCATAATCGGGCAGAAACCCTCAACCAACAAGCCAAAGAAAAAAATAGCAGCACATTTATAATGTGGCTTCTGCTGCCCAGATTCATTCAGATTCTTACCACTGGTGTGTAGCAGCTGTCAGTCAAATGCAGTTTCACAATAGGGTTTTTTTTTCCTTTTTTTAGAAGGAAAATTAAGTGGGAAAACAAAAAGTCCTAAAGCCACAAGTGGCTGGTTATCTTACCCCAGTCACCACTTTTAGTTCCAAAGGTCCCAAAGACACATAAGCATGATGGTGCTCCTTTGCCCCTCCAAGCCTGAGGCAGGCCCTCTGCAAAGTCCAGTCTTTTTTCAATATCTTCTCCTTGCTGCTTCTCTCTCCAGCATTCCAAGCTGCTCTGCTTCTTCAAAGTTTTTCAAATTTTTCTACAAATGGTGATGCAAAAATCAGCCTCCCGAATCCCTGGCTATCTCAGTTTCTTATCTTTTCACAAAATATTTTCATATCCAAGTTAGTTATTGCCATTTCTAACTCATGTATTAAAATGTGTATTACTTGGAGGCAGAAGAAACTTTACAAACATTAACCAGCACTCTCAGCTAACAGATACGATGCTGATAGCTGATGTGGAAAACTGATCCATCAGGTCAGTTTTCTCAGGACTCCTCCCAAGCGGACCCACTTTGAGGGAGGAGCCATATTCTTGCACTCTGACGGCAGGCTTTGCCAGGTGACCTTCTTGGACCAATGGAAAGTGAGAAGTTTTATAACACCCCATGTAGTTTTCCTGTGCCCTTCATCCTTAAAACAGCATCCCCAAAGGTAGAAGTTACATGAAGCACAGTTGCAGGTGACTAGCAGTTTATGTTGTTACTGTAATGTAACAGTAAATTCTGAGTATATCAGCTATCACTGTCCAGAGCTACCATCTACCAAAGAGGAAGTATCTCTCTCATGAGAAAGCCAGGATGAGATACCATGTTGCCTGATGGCTAGTCCAAATTTTATTTTCTACTTGAAGAAGAGAGTTTCCTTCTCTAAATAGATCTTCAGATTTCTAGAGTGATTTCTGGTTACATTTTTTCCCGTCCCAAATCCACTAGTGGTGAACCATGCACACCATCAGATTAGCACTCTCCCAACTTGTATTCAATGGTCCCCCAAATCTGTGTTTGGAAAAATAACCTTGGCTTTGATGTATGATATCAGTGAGGTTAGTGACTATTGTCTCTGAGGTGCACGGGGAACATGGGAAGACCACATGGGGAGAGACAGAGGCTCTGCCTCTGAGCTGAGGACTGGGGTCACTCGGCATTCACCTTGAAGCCAGGGGCTCTAATTCACTCACTGATGCAGCAGAAGCCCCCACTTCTCCTGGTATTCCAGCCAATACTGTCTCAGGCCACATTTATATTTTTAAAAGGTAGATAGTCTTGGAATGGGGAAGTGGTAATTTCCTACTACATATTATTTAATAAACACAAATGCTTCTTCCAATATTGGGTCAATATCATAAGTTCTTTCAGGGAAAAAAAAATAGGGACATTTGAAATAAATCCTCTGTAAAGAAAAGCTTTACTGTCTGTGGAGTGATACATAAGCCTTTATACCCCAAAATTGAGCTGCACTCTCTGCATTTGAAATGTGTGAAGCCAGGGGACACCTTGTATCATTTAAGATGACTCTATAACAATTTCCTTTTGAAAAGCAATCTTTCCAAGATATAGTATACTATATAACCATTTATCTTTGCTTTTCCATAAAAGGTTAAGTTAGGGAGGACAATGCGTGAACCTAGTTTACATCCAGGACTACATCACAATCCTACAAAATGCAACAACTGTTTACACTCATCAAATGTAGTCAGGTAGTGGTCCTTACTTCCAGCTTTGGAAACTCTATTTGAAAATAAATCCAACTGGTTGATTTTATTTGCACAGCACTGCATGGTATTATGTATACTGCTCTGTTACAGACTTGTGGGCAGAAGTAATATAAATGATGTGCAAAGTGGTTAAACACCAGCAGAAAACAACCCAGGACCCAAGAGCTTGGAATTAGGGCTAAGGAAGATTTGAAAGGGTAGGTAGTTAATGGTGCTATGATGTTCAAATGCTCAGAACAGCAGTCAACACATTGTCCTTGATTCATTTTTGGAGAACTCTAGTATTCTGACAGGCAGTTTTAGCCAAGGCCTTCTCAGTACTAGGAACACCTGTACTGGGCAAAATGGAAAACTATGACACCCCAACAGTTTCTTGATACTAGGTAGTGGAAAGGAAAGCTTCTGCTAGTCCAGGCAGAACAGACAGGGGGTCGTGGTGGTATGTGCTGCTCTGGGAGGCTGATAGAACCTGATCAGTAAGGCCACTGCACTGATCACCCTGTTTGTACTCAGCTATTCCCAAAGAGAACAAGGCAAGACAGGGGCCCTTCTCATATTTCCTTACAATGCAGAGCGAGAAATGAGCAATACCATTTAATATAGGAAAGGCAGAAAATGTTTGGCTCAGGCAAAAAATTACCTAATTAAAACCAACTCATTCTCAGCTATGGATGCCTCAGTCTGAGTTATGGAGGACAGAGCAGGGGTGAGAGAGAAAGGAAGCAAAAATACTTAAAGCGAAGTAATACTTTATTTTAAAACCATATTGTCAAATAACAATGAATTAAGGAAGCCAATGTTTGTTTAATGGCTTTCTGTGGTTCCATTCACTTTGGCTTCTCTTTGGTGGATTTTGTCAACATCTCTACATCACTATTCAGCCAAAATACATAATTGATTTCATCAGGATAAGTAAAAGAAAAATATTTCTAGCTCTCTTGTGTTAAATTGAAGATACTATCCTTTTAAGAGCAAGAACAACAGCAAAAGTCATAAACTTTTATAGAAGATAAGAATGTAAGTTAAGAATCTTTGCTCTCAAGAGAACACTGCATTATCTCCTGCCAACTTCTTAGTTTACTGATGGGAGAGAAAGCTGATGATTTATTGTACACAGAAAAGAATATTGCTTTGGGGAGTTGTTTCAGCCTGGACTCCATATTCTCTTCAAAAATAAAAAGGAAACTTTAAATTGGATTTCTGACATTGGTTGAGTGTTTTCGGTCTAAAAATTATTGAGTAGATTAATTTTAAAATGGGGCATCGTCAGCACAGTATCACTCTGAGAACTACCATTTTCATGATGCCTTCTAAACCCACGAACCTTTGTGGATAAACAACCAAGACATTCTTAAAGCCTTTACTAACCACCCCTTCCTAATGTCTAAAAATCACACTTCTCTGCAGACTCACCTCATGAGAGCGCTTACCCTGAAAATCTTGTGAAGTTGGGAAATGTGGATGTGGTTGCTTCTCATTTGGTTCACTTCAGTACTTTCAGAACATTTAGATACATGCTCTGACATATATACATACATATATCACATACAAATACATTTCTATATGTATCTGTATCATAAATATTCATATATTTCAAACATATGTATCATATTTACAAGTATTTCATGTGTACCTCTCACACATATGTCCTTACTTTACATATTTTAATACATACATATATTACATCTTTTATTGATGTTGCACTGGTTTATAATATTATATAGATTTCAGGGGTACAGCAATAAAAACATCAACATCTGTGCCTACTATCTTCTGTTCACCACTAAAAATCTGGTCTCTGTCTTTCATCATATAATCAACTCCTCCTACTCAGTTAATCTATTCCTCTCCATTTTCTAGTAACCACTATTTTTTTTCTTTAAGACTTTGCATTCTGTTTAACTTGTTCATTTGTTTTGTTTCTTTATGAGTCAAACCATAAGATTTTTATCCTCCCTTGCCAGGCTTAATTCACTTACCACAATACTCTAAGTCCACTCATGCTGCCCTTATTTCTACAGTTGAGTACTGTGCATATAATACACATCTGTATTGTGTCATCCATTGATGGACACTTAGATGGTTGTTCAACTATTGTGAATAATGCTGCAATAAACACGGGTGTGTAACTCCCTCTCTGAATTAGTATTTTCACATTCTTTGAGTAAAAACTCAGAAGTGGGATAGTTGGATCATAAGATAATCTAGTCTCACTTTTTTTTTTGTTTGAGGAAGCTTCATGCACTTTTCTATAGAGGTTGTACCAATTTCCATTCCCCAACAGTGTTCAAGGTCCCCTTCACTACACACTCTCTCCAACATTGTTGTGTCCTGTCTTTTGCAAAACAAACTTTCTCAGGGGTGTGAAGTGATAACTGGTTGTTGTTTTGACTTGTACTTCCCTGATAACAAGTGATGATAAATGTCTTTTCATGTTTTAAAGTTTTTTTCCATGAAAATTTACAAACCCAGCACACTGCTTTTGCCTCTCTCTCTCCTGTATCTTTATCCTTTCCTATTACTTGTCTGTTCCATGCAACTTCTAAGTCTGTTTCTTTATACTTCTTTGATGTACCTTCTCTACATGTCTTTTTTTGAGAAGTGTCTATTCAGATCTCTGTTCATTTTTAATTAGGTTGTCTGATTTTCACTGTTGTTGAATTTTATAAATCACTGATACTTTTCCTTCTTTTTGAAACTTGATGGCACACATATATGATATTTCTAATATAATAGCAATGGCTCCAAATCTCAAAGTTATAAAAGGGATGCCACTCAGAGATGAATCAGCTATTTGTTCCTTTAAAGATAGTATAGACATATATAAGTAAACATAAAGTCATTGACTCCAATTCTCAGACCCCTCAACTATTACTCCCTGCATCTAAACATAGAAATATAGATGTGTGATTTCCATGTTCACTAAGGATGTGCTGGCCACTTTCTCTTGTTCATAGGTGATGGCATCTGTGTTGCTGCATTTGTTGCCAACTCTGGTTATCATCTTCCTGAATGATGTCAGTGACTCTACAGGTGGAATGGAGAACACTTGAGTTTGCAATTCATGAGTCTCTCAACTACAAAGAACCTTCTCACCTGCTCCCACTTCTACAACTCCCTCTTCATCTGAAATATTAAATGCATAGTGCATTCTGTGACAATGTTCCCATGCCCTTGCATGCCCTTGAACTCCTGGCAGCTATTCCTCTTTCTTCAACCTCGCTGAGCCTTTCAGACACTCATATCTGCACATTTCCAGCCTTCTAGTGATCTCAGAGAGCCCCTGATTCTTACTACTTAGTGGTATTTATTGATATCCACACAACTTCATAGCTATTTTGTGGAACCTACCATGTAAAAACTCTAATCTGAAGTTGTATGATCATCCTTGATCTGCATATCTGCTGGAGAAAAATCACAAACCCAGCACACCACTTTTGCCTTTCTTTCTTCTGTATCTTTGTCCTTTCCTATTACTAGTCTGTCCCATGTAACTATAAAAAAGTTTGTTTCTTTATTATGCTAATAAATAATTCCTTAATCTACCCTCCCTACATATACTTTCTTTAAGTCTATGACTTTTTACTCACTAACTGCCATTTTGATTTTTTGATTCATTTTTCATCCTGTGGTAGGTTTTTTTTTATTATTAATTATTTATTTTTATTTTTCTTATTGTTTGTTTACATAGCTCGTGTATGTAGGCATGGTCCTCCCACCTTGTAGCCTTGTATCTCCTCCCCTTTCCCTGGTTGCCCCTCTTGTCACTCCAGTTCCTTTCTCATCATCAGTTGTTGCCATAGTAGTTTCAAGCTTGCTCTGCCATGATGATGAAAAGACTTATCAATAGTTAATGACTTCGAATTGCCCAAGCCACTGCACCCTTCTATCACTGCTGAGGTGGCCTCTTTCTCACATTCAAAACTGCTGATAGTGCCCTCTGTAATCCTCTTTTGTAATCTGTCTTAGTGATATTATGTTTCACTTTTCCTCTTCTACCTCTTAATCTATTTCATTTTGATTTGCCATTTTAACATCTTCTTAAATGCCAGTGTTTTACATGATTTTGATGCTTGATATCTGAGAAAACTCACTAAGTTTCATGACTTCAGCAATAATTTATATACCAATGGTGCCAGATCCAAGTATTTAGGCAAAGAAATTTTGTTGAGAATATGATCATTTTGCCAAATTCCCTCTGGTTACCTCCCATTGAATGTCCCATAAGTTCTTCAAATTGACGTGTTCAAAATGGTAATCATCAATTTTCCCACACAACCCATTTATCTTCCTGTGTTTTTTTTTATACAAAAATACAAATGTCTTCACTTAATCATATATGTCATTCCCTTAGAAGTCACAACGAAATACTCCCCAGTCATCAAATATTTACACTGCACATTTTTTAATCATTCAAGATTGTATATTCTACATTTGTGTGTAAGTTAGGAGTTTATCATATCTTTTCTGGAGTCCTAGGATAGTCTCCTAGAGAGACTGTCACCATTCTTAGCAATATGCAATCTGTCCTCCATTGGTCTGCTATTCTGATCTTCAAAACCCAAGTCAAAACCAAGAGGGCTTTACTATCCATGTAACTTCCATGATCGAAACATCTTAGAGAGCCTGAGAAACTTTCCTTTCTTTAAAATCTCCATGATCTTGGCCCCAGTCTTACCTTTCAATGCCATTTCTAGCCATTCACTCATTCACTCATATTTACAGGTTTCCAGAACTATTTTACACTTTGTCAACTTTCTCATATTTTCAGACTTGCCTTTGCATGGAAAGTTCTCCTGTTTCCTATCTAACCCCACTTCATCATTTAGAATTCAGACGAAGTCACATTCATTGAGAAACAGCCCCAATGCTGATATCAATGCTCCTTCATCTGTGGTCCCAGAGTGAATAGACTTTCACTGTGAACTTTTTCATTAACATTCATACTTGAACAGCAGCCTCTAGAGTACCTTGGGCTCAGTAGGCTTTTAATAAAGACTTGAAGAATGACTGGGTCCTAAGCATGACATTACACTTATCCTTCTCAAATTCTTGATGAAGATCTATTATCTATCAGCTGGGAAGTTTCATTAAAGACCACATTTTCAAGGGGCTAAACCATTTTTTAACTATCTTTATTCATAAAGGCGCTTTAAACTTAAAGGTTGGTTTATGGGCTAATGACTTTTCTGTTTTTAAATGTTTCTAAATGCGTGGCAACTAAAGGTTCTAAAAAAGCCACTTTTTTGGCAGTAAGACAACAGCTGACATTTAGCCTTATCTCCAAAAGTGTTTTTCTTCTTAGTAAACTATTGAAATACTGCCCTTAACATGAATGCTATGAAGGTGGGGTAGCAGGTGACTAATTCAATTATTTTAAGGTCAAGAGAAAATAATATTTTCTTTATATTTCCATCCTTTGATATAAGAGTTACTCCTTTAGGGGATTTTCTTATTGGAATTTAAGATGTTGAAAAAATTCTCAGATTCAGAAGGGTCTATGTCAACAAGTTCTATGACAAAGTCTTTAAAATATTTTGGTTTGTCTTAAGATGAAAAATATAGATCCTGGTACCAACAAAACACACAGACAAAGAACCACATTTGTTTTCATTTTTTTTTTCTGTAACTGAAATAATTTGAATTTTGTGAAAAGGAAAATATCTTCTAAAACAGGGGTATTAAAAATAATCTCTATTATTGAGAAGAAAGTGGTTTCCATGATGTAGATGATGACACCTAATCAATTTGGAAGAAACAAAAAAGATGACTGGGCTAATTACACACACCATCCATTTCAGAGGGGCCAATTAAAAATCTGATAAAAACAAGAAACTTCAATTATTTGCAAAATGTCATTCATGGTGTCCTAGAGGGGCAAATTTAGCAGTATATTTGATAAATTATTTGAATGGTAATGTTCATATGCTATTAATTACAGACATCTCAGAGCTGAAAAAAACAAAAATCGGTGAAATTATTCCTCTAAATATCAGTGATAGACAATAAAGTGTCTATTACAATATACAATGTGCAGTTGAGTAAATGAGCTTTAATACAATGTTGTTATGACTTCTGTGGTATCTCTGAATGACTTATAATTTCAAAGGAGGATATTCAACCATGAAATACAGTAGGTGATTAAATGTGAGAGAAAGGAGTGTTATGATGCCTCAAAGGTGTCAGAACATCGGGTGGTACTGCCTGAGATGAGGGTATAGTGGTGGAACTGTGAGGTGCACTGGCAAGACAGGATTCAGACTGCTGAGTCATGTAAGATGCTGACAAGCTTGTGAGAATTTAGAGAAGAGATGATTGATTAACAGACTGAGAAAAAATGACTTATATGACAAGATTACCAAACCCTAGTATATTGTTCACTGACAAAGGAATGAGGCACTCAATGCACATTACATATAAATTTTTGAAGAGTGACTGAGGCCTAGGACTCAAATTTCCACACAGTCAAAATGTATCACCATGAAAGGAAAGAATTGTTTAAGATGCTCTCCAGGGGCAATAATTCGAAGTCAGTGCATGAAACTGAATAACAGATAATATAGACTCCATCTCTACCAAGTTTTCCTAACAGTGACATCTATTAGATTATGGAATGACTTCACAATGAAAGCAGTGGAGAAGCCATCCTATAAGTCATTTCACACCAGAGCGGACAGAGTATTCCAAAATACACCTCTGGAAAGAAGTCTACCTAACTGTTGTGATGGAGAAGATAGTGATGAACCCTCAAGAGACTTCCTGTTCTGTTTTCAGGGTTGCTATGTTTTCCACTAGCATTTTCATTGTGAATATATTCATATCATATTTTAGCTTAATGTTTGTTATTTTGATCTTTTATTTTTAAAAAGGTCCCCAGTTTATAAATTCTTTGGCTTGTCAGGGCTATGTTATGAAAATCAAATGTAATCAATATCCTGAGCTTCCTGTAAGAGTGTACTCTGAGGAAAAGACAATAAGAATGATTCCATTGTTGTTTATTTTATATTGTTATTTCTTTCTTGCTGGGACCAATTCCAACACAGTTTGAAATTTATATCTCCAATCTTAAATTTAGTGTTTGAAAGATGATGAGAGAGGAGAAAGAAATTTTCATATTGTAGTTACTGCTATAAATTCCATATTTGAAATCTTGTCTTATAGTCATTCATAAATGTTAACTTTTTCATATTTTATTGAACCCTAATTTTTTATGGGCATTTATTAATACCGATTTTCTCTTATGTGGAAAGTTATGAGGAATGGATTAAAGGCAATGAGTATAAAGAAAGGAAATACTGATCACTTTTTTGTGCATTGGAATTCATATAGCCTAATAACTGCATTGATTCTGTTTATGCAGAATTATAATTCTATCACAGACAATGCAGAGCAACTGAACGGTGTTAGGTGGAAAAAAGACAGAGTTCTCTGAATTTGCAACTTGAAAACATCTCCTAGGCTGTTGTGGAGAAAAGGGGGGCAGATTCACAATACTACAGGCAGATAACAAGGAAAGAAATAAGTTTGGAAGCTCTTCTCAGAAGAGAGATTGGTGACCATATCCAGATCTATAGGGAGAGAGCAAAGGGGGTCAGAGAGAAAGACATTAAAGAGTTAGGGAGATAAAAAATGAGATCTTTGCATTTTTCCAAATGGGAAGAGAAAAGAAAATCCTATACATTCATTTAACAGCATTTTCTTTCACTGTCATACCACTCCAGGATGAACTGATGACTAAAAATGGGGAGGGAGGTGACCTGAGTTCTGTGAAGGGTACCCTCTCCTGATGCATTGACTAGACAAAGTCTTCTGAATATAGTACTACATGTATACAGACTCTTTATGCATATTTGTAAAATCAGCCACTTCAATCACCTCTTGATAACTACAGCATATGGATATATAGAGATGAAGCCAATATAAATCTTTATTCTATTTTGATTATAATATGATTCAAATAAACCAAGTACGTTTAGAAATGAACCTTAGTGGCATTTCTTCTTCACCTATAGACATGAAGCAGAATTGGGAGGGGCAATTATAGTTTATTTTGCATATGATAATTACAATGGGATAGATCAATATTTTCCTTCAAACATATGATCATTGAGACACATATATGGTCACTGAGACAACCAACCCAAATAATAAGATGAGAATGGCAGAAATTAGGTTTGCTAAACAGCAAGTACTGAAAAAAAATGTGGAGGAAGATGAACACTTACACTTTGCTGGTGGAATGTGAACTGGTGCAATCATTTTTGAAAGCAGCTTCAATCTTTCTAAAAGACTAAAACTAGAAATATCACATGATCCAGCAATACCACTTCTGGTATGACTATGAAGAATATGAAACCATGTGTTTCATGAATACAAAACCATCAGCATGCTCCATGACATTTACTGCAGTATTATTTACAATAACTAAGATTGAAAGCAATCTAAATGTCCACCTACAGAGGAGAGGAAAAAGAAGAGATGATATATTAACACCATTCACTTGTAAGCAAAGATGAAATGTCATTTGTAGCAAAATGAAAGGAACTTGAGGGAATTATGTAAAATGAAGTTAGCCAGAAAGACAATCAAATATACTTAATGACATCACAGATGTGGGGAATATAAGGAAACAAAATAGATGAACTGAAAAAGCAAGATAAAAATAAAGTCATGGACAGTGAAAAACAAACCAAGGTTACCGAAATATAAGGAAGAAGAGGTGAGAATGCATACAGAATTAAAAGCAAAACAATATAAAAAGGAATGCTATCTTTCAAGGTGACATTTCTGATGCTGCCACCTCTTGATGCCAGAATCTCATTGAGCAACAACACCAATTCATTCAGGATCATGCCACTCTACTGAGATAACAGACACAATTAAGGCCGGTCACAGTCTGAAGCATCCTTAAGCTTTGAAACACCTGTGTGATTTCAATGGGGGGGGGGGGTTGGCGGGGGGCAGCAAAAGATGAAGCTGAGGATGGTATCCTCAAAGAACAGGAGGTTTTCTTAGGCTACATTTTACATGTTAAATATTCTGAACAAAGGAAATGGTTCTTAACATGGCAGGACATCACAATCAGCTGAGGAGCTTTTGGAAATAAAGTTTTGCATGAAATGGTGGCTACCAGGGTGGAGAGGGCGCAAAGTGGCAGAGATAGAGGGTTTTGATTGAATAGTGGTGGAAGGGAACTAGACCTTTGGTGGTAGGTGAGGTGTGGTCTGTGAAGGGGTGATGTGGAGGTATGAGCTGCACACTGAAGTTCACATCATATTGTAAATATGTTATCTCACTAAAAAACAAGAGCTGCGTAGGCCCTTTCTCGGAGATTCTGATTCAGTAAGTCTGGGGTATGTATATATGGGGTATGTAAGTGTGTACACACACACGTACACACACATACACACATAAATCCATATGTGGTTCTGCTGCAAACACTTGATTAAGAAGCATTTTCTCACACCTGTGATGCTTCATGCACTCTAAATTATAATCTACAGTGTAAACCTGAAATGCCATGACCAACTGCTTTGCTGCCTTTATCTGTAGGCTGAATAGTTAAGGTTTGAACTGTTGTCGGAGACTCATGGTTCTCCCTCTGCTTGGACAGGTTCCCCACCTCTTTCTACTTTCCAATACTGCTTCCTCTTGAGAAAATTATCTCCTGATCACCTTCTCTATCCACAGATACAATAGGTTTCACTCTTCTCCCTTTTACCACCTCTTGGTTCCCACTTCAGTTACTGCTTCACATCAAGTCTGCTTAAATTGACTCCCTGAAGGGCAAGTTTCCTGCCATACTAGTGTCACCAGAACTTGCCTTGGAACCTGACAAAGATGGAGACTCATGAAAATGTATTTCCCAGTGTGTTGCTATTAGAAGATGGGACCTTTGGAGGGTGATCAGTAATGAGAATGGAGCTCTCATGAATGGGATTAGTGCCCTCACAAGAAAGGTCCTAAAGAGCTCACCAGCTCTTTAGCTATGATGGGAGATATGGTGTGAGGTGTTAGCAGGAAGCTGGGCCTCTATGAACCAGGGAGCAGACTCACCTGTCAATGCCCTGATCATGGACTTATCAGACTCAAAAACTGAGAAATGCATTTTCATTATTTTTAAGCCACTCGGGTCTTGATAATCTGTCTAAACAGTCTAAGATTCAAGACTTCTTAAAGGACTTTTGATTCGACAAATTTAATTCTCACCCTTTGAAGATATTTTAATGATAATAGTAAAAACAACAACTTCACCTGCTAAACACAGAATGTAGATCAAGCACACAAAACAGTCTTATGATACAGGCACACCCCCCAGTTTCCCTGTGGGGAAACAGCAAATTGTAAACATTAGGTCTATAGATTATTCTTGGGTTGAACTTGAGTTTCTGATTCATACAGTCTATTGTGTACAGGAATCCCCCCTCCCCAAATTAAACAAAAGGTTTTAGAGTTATTTATACACTTGTAAAGCTCATGAGCCCTCAGCAAAAACCCTAAAGAGAGTCAGAACCCCAAAGATGGTTTTACAAGCCTTATGAAGACTGAGGGCATTTTTCATGTGGAAGTGTTACAGAGAGAAATCTCCATAAAAAGGGGAAAGTTTCGTATTCCCTGCCCAACCCAAAGAGGGGCAGAGCTGAGTAACCAGGTGAAGATACAGAACACTTTGAGAGATACAGGAAGAGGTGATCTGTGGAAAAAAGAGACATGTGAAGAAAGGTGCACTTGCTTCTCAGTCTTGGGCTTGCACCAAGATCTTGGGGGACTTGAAAGAAAAGTTGGGTGATAGATTCATGGGAAGGCTGACAATAGTAGCCATTACCTCAATATATATTTTGATTTTGCTCTTTTTTTTCTAGATTTGCCTGGCTTTTGTCCCTTTTCTGTGGTTCTCTGATAAAAGATGCCCTAGATTTGTGACAAATTTTGAGCCTCAGTGGTCCTGTTTTGAGATCGCCCTATTTGGCCAATGTTTACATAGGAGGGGATGGGTAACTCTGGGTATTTATTGGAAAACTATTATTCTTTCTTCCCTCTTTATGTATACCAATCCTATTAAAGTTCATTCACATTAAGAGTATGCTTTTTCTTTGTGCAGCAGATGGCAGAATGCCATTGGAGCAGGGAAGATGGGAAACCCTGGAGTGCCTTGGTCTGCCCTATAATAGAAGAGTAGCTCAGCAACTGCATCAGCTAAAAACTGAAACCACATGATCTATGACATCACAACCACACAGTCAGATGTCATAATTGCAAGTTCAGGTTGTTATAATGTGATTATATGCTCCTTAAGGATAAAAGCAGAGACACACTTGAGAACCAGAATGTCTGATTATATACTGTCATTCCATTTCATAATTCCCTTGACATTTAAAAATGAAAATTCATTGCCATCTGCTACATACAGAATGTAGTTGGGTTATCAGGGAATAATGCTATTTGTCTAGACTGAAGAATATGTACAGGGAGAAAGGAGAATTAAAACTAGAATGTTGCGTTAGGATCAGAATATTGAAGATTTTCAGAAAAGTATTTGCACGTTACTCCACAGAAAACTAAAAGTTATTTGCAACTTCTCAGCTGGTAAATGATGTGATGTCAGTTCTACTTTAGCTAGCAACCATGTATAGGACAGATGAGAGGTAGAGGAGGAGGATGAAGGAGTACCAATCAGGAAATGATTAGAGGGTCCCAGGCAAGAAGCAATGATGACTTGATTATTCCTGTCTCTCTTTTTCCCAGGTGGATCCATGCCTTTTCAAACTCTCTTTTTTTAAAAATTTTCACCTCTAAGTCTGATTTTCAATTGCAAAATAAGGGAAGAATCATTTTGAATCTGCAGCTCAATTTTCTCACAGGTGAAAGAAGCAAAGTTGAAAGGAGGTCAGCCTTAATCTTTCACCTTCTACTGATCAGGGGAACATGAAGGACCACAGTTTTCAAGGCTAGATGAGCCCAAGCCACAAGATTGATTTCTAGTCCTTCCTTCACTTGGGAGAGGAGATGGGAGAACCCCCCACATTTCTGGATTCTTTAACTTCCCAATCAGAATGACTGATTCACCGAGAGAAGAGCAGGTCAGCTCTCGGAACCAGCAGTAGCCAAGACTGAGATTTCTAATGAAAAGCTGAAGCATTTTCATCCCTGTGGGTATGATGGACTCTTGATGGATACATATTTTTTGTTTATTTTCTGTAGGGGGAACCTTTTTCCCCAACTTCCTCTCTCAGACTATATTTATGGATACACTAACAAATATTTTTGACTTCTTTCTTCATTCCTCCACTCCCCTTTATAACACAGTCTTTCATCCTCCCTCTCTTCCTGCACTTTCATCTCCATCTCTACATTTCTCTTGGAATGCCTGGTCCTGGACTCCAGCTACTGTGAAGAGGCTACCCTGGTCTCCATTTCCTGGGTCCAAGGGCTAATCATAGCTGCAAAGAGTAACATCTCTCCTTCCTGTTTGTGATTATTCATGACATGACTACTGATGTTCCATGCAGCAAGGAGGGGCACAAAAATGTATCCCCTGTCTGTTTTACAGCTCTCAGACCCTACCAAGAGTAGTTTGCCTACAACTGTGCTCTGAGCCCCAGCCACGTTTCCACCTGCGGTTTTATAAGACATTCCTGAGCAGCAGATTTCTTGCACATCAATAATAAAGTTCTTGTTCTATTTGTTGTCCTTTAGGTAGGAAACCTCCAAACTCTTTTCCATTGAAGTTGGACCAGTCTACATTTTCACAAGGGTGTAGTAGGTCCCTGGTGGATGCACTGTGGCAACAATGCAGGAAGTGGGGCTCTGCAAAATGGAGACCAATATTAACTTACAAAAATACTTAGAAATTTAAAAAATAAAGGTTTATGTTCATATAAGAAAAGAAAGAAAACTTCAATTTGATTAATTTTTGGCACTTTTTAACCACTTTTCTGTTGGCTCTGATGAAGAAAGGATAGTAAGTGGTTAGTAGTCTTTGCTTGTTACACTGAATTGACTCCTTTGAATATTCTGAAATGTTTTAACTTCTTGCTTTTGTGACTTTTGATGGGCAATGCCCTTTCTCTAGTGTGCTCTCTTCTACCTGATTAAGTTTAATGAGAAGTAGTAGAATACGCTGCCCAAATGCCCAAACATATCACTTCAGAGGGAGGATTATTTTGAGCTGAAGATAACTGAGAAGGAACAGACACAAATTTGTTTCTGTTTACCTAAAAGCAGGATACAAATTTGCAAAGATACCTGCCCCTGCCCTTCTTACTAAGCACAGAATTTAATCCTCCAGGTCAGCTCTAGACCCTTATAAGTCAGAAAAAAACACCAGATGAACTTACATTGCAAACTTTATTGACTAGCTCTTATCTTCCATTGGCTGCTCATACATTTACCTTCTTACAACCTGCTGTCCCTAGTAGCTTAAAGACCTTTTCCTTTGTTTTGTCATTTTCTAATATTCACTTCTTTTGTTAAGACGCTCCATTAGCCCAAGTTTAAAGAACACCCCTTGAGTTACTGACTACACTGTACTCTCAGGTATGTGAAGGTACAGGTGTTAATAACCTGTTTTTCTCTGGCTAATCTGTCTTTTGTGCATGTAGTAAGGATACAAAACAGAGAACCATGGAGAGTAGAGTGGAAATTGTTTTCTTCCTTCCCTGACAACTGCAATGTAAGGTTAGGTGAGGTTAGGTGGCCCTCCCTTCCTTGTATGCCTGTGAAATTGGGCGGAGGTGGGGGGTGGGGGGAGACAGGGGACAGACGGACTTTTTGCCTTGACTTAAACACATTTGCCTGCTTTTTTCTACAAAGCAGGCTACAAACAGTTACATTAGCATTTTCACTGTTCACCGTTACCATTGATATACAAAAGCTCCCAGCTCCAAAAACTATGGAAGAAAAAAACTTAGAAACACAGTTTAAACTTTAAACTAGTTTGCCTCAATTTACCCTCTTTTAAACTCTCATGGACTTGAAACAGTGTATAAAGAGACTTTCTGTCTTTACTTAACTGTTTACCCCTATCTGCTTGCTTCTTTCTCCAAAGCAGGCTACAAGCAGTTCCTTTGCAATTACCTTTAACCTTAACTGGATACTCTTATTTGCCTGCTACTCTCTACAAAGCAGGCTACACACTCTTCATTAGCATTTTCACTGATCACCTTTACCATTGATATGCAAAAGC